>CM051256.1:90006975-90011975 GCA_027921565.1 Artemia sinica | reverse complement strand
ATATATATATATATATATATATATTATATATATATATATATATATATATATCTATATATATATAATATATATATATATATATATATATATATATATATATATATATATATATATATATATAATATATATATATATATATATATATATATATATATATATATGTATCACGCTGACATACATTAGAGACCCCTCAACACAGATACTTGACAATTCCTTCCAATTACATTATTCACATTTTCTGGATTTTCAATGAATGGGCTAATTATTTATGAATTCTGTCGTCTAACATACCTCTGAATTATGAAATTTCTTTTTCAATAAATTTTCTGAATTTGTTACAGTATTCAACAGTTCCGTTAATTTCATATTAAACCCAGCTTTTCAAATACTTTTAGTTTTAAATTTACAACCGTTATCTCACATATGGGTAAAATAATTTTTGGGAGAGGGGAATTTTTCCGGGGTAATTTTCAGCAGCGGGGGAGCTGTGCAAAGGGGAAATTTTTCAAATACTTTAAATTTAAAAATACAATAGTGATCAATATGCAGGGGCGGGATGTGTGTGTGTGCACAAAGGAAGAAGAATTAAAATAGAAGAAAAATGAAAAGAAGGCTCCTACAGCTGGCCCTTCTCCCCGGTCCAAAATTTGTATGTTTAATTTCACAGGAAGAAGGAAAGAGCTAGCCATAATTAGGATAGCAATGGTTTAGAACCACAGCGTAACAGAAATTTTGTATTATATACAAGGTTTCGTTCCTAGGACAACATAAATCATGCCTAAATTAAAGAAAATTTCCTAACACTAGGTAAAAGTCAAATTTGTTTACATAAAGTGTGTCATAATTGTAAAGTATGGGTGATCAACCGTTTGAGCTACCTCGCTGCAGTGGAATACGAAGCTACACTTAGAGCTGCAATAAACACCCAATGACTGATTCCTAAAGATTAGCACCAAAAAAACATCTTTTGATTTTGACTATTCTTTCATATTTATCTTTTTTACATTTATAATTTTTCATATTCATCTTATATTTATTATTACTTTAAGTTTATCTTTTATACTTATTACCGTCAGACACTAAAGCCGATGCGAATAAAATTTTCTATTAAAATTGAAATCGTGGCATATTTTTTTTTTCTGGGATAAACCTGTTTTTGTCTTCATGATTATATTCCAGTTGAAATATGTAATTTTGTGAAAAGTCTAAGCTTTAACTATCACCAAAAAGATGCTTGTAACCGCCAGGTGTAACCACCAAAATACATGCATCAATGGATTCGCTACTTTCAGATCTGTACAATCATTAAGCCAAAATTTTAACATTACTTAAGAGCAGGGTTGCCACCGTCCGTGAATAATCCCGGTTTTCCTGGATTTTTTTTTGCATCCCGGGATTTTTTTTTGTAAGAAAACCGGGGATTTTTCGATAAAAACTGGGATTTCTACTAAAAACCAGGATTTTTTCATTAAAAAATATTTTCAACGATTTGCCTGATAGTCTACTATTTTTTTCTGTACGATATCACGAATATTCTCTGTTTTGGTTTGTTCCCTCTGGATTTGCGCTTGTACACTGGGGCAACCATTTTTTCGTTCGGGATTTTACTTTTGAAAATTCGACTCAAATGTAACAACGAGCGGCGAATTCAAAACAAAAACAGTGAGAATTTTCTTTTCTTGTCAGTGTAGTTCATTTTGCCGCGTGTAGCTTAATGCCTCAGGCAAAGTTAGTAGTATGCTTATATTGAATTTGCTTAGACATATAGGAATTACCATGCTATTTGCTTAGACATATAGAAAATACTTTTGCTTAGACATATAGGAAATACTTTTGCTTAGACATATAGGAATTACCATGCTATTTGCTTAGACATATAGGAAATACTTTTGCTTAGACATATAGGAAATACTTTTGCTTAGAAATATAGGAATTACCATCCTATTTGCTTAGACATATAGGAAATACTTTTGCTTAGACATATAGCAATTGCCATGTTATTTGCTTAAAGGTATAGGACCATGCTATTTGCTCACGAGTATAGCCATTCCCATGTTATTTGCTCACGGGTATAGCAATTCCCATGTTATTTGCTTGCGTGTATAGGAATTCCTATGTTATTTGCTTGCCTGTATAGCACCATGCTATTTGCTTGCGTGTATAGGAATTCCCATGTTATTTGCTCACGGGTATAGGACCATGCTATTTGCTCACGGGTATAGCAAATCCCATGTTATTTGCTTGCAGGTGTAGGACCATGCTATTTGCTTGGCCTAATAGCAATTCCCATGTTATTTGCTTGCCTGTATAGGACCATGCTATTTGCTTGGCCAACCAGACATACTTGAGGATGGAGAAAAAGGGTTAAGGTGATTAGCAATTACGAGCGAGGATTCCCCGCTGGTTATTAATTAATGTTTTGAATAATAGGAGTGTGAATGATTCTAATTAGTGATTGGATTGTATGAAGATGGAGAAAAAAAGGATTAAACTGATTAGCAGTTAAGATAACCCCGAAGGAGTTGTTAACTCTAGTAATTTTTTATAAATTTGAAACAACATCAGTCTATGAAAATGGCTAACGACGATAGAATGACATTGTGACTTGACCTAGCTTTACCTCTCCGATGTGGTCTGTATAATGCACAAGTGAAGTTTGAAAAGTATTGTCAATGTAAAATAGGATCTAACGTTCCCTTCGTTTCCCCATTTCTGAGGGCAGGGGAGGGGGGGGGGTCAATTTTGGAGGAAAAACCTAAATACTCAGAATCGAAAATGAACGGGATTTGCCTCAAGGGGAAGGCTCAGAGGCCCTTCGTTCCCCCATTTCTGAGGGCAGGGGGGGTCAATTTTGGAGGGAAAACAAAAAATACTCAGAATCAAAAATAAATAAGATATGCCTCAAGTGGAAGGCTCAGAGGCCCTTCGTTCCCCCATTTCTGAAGGCAGGGGAGGGGGAGGGGGAGTCAATTTTGGAAGGAAAACCAAAAATACTCAGAATCGAAAATAAACGGGATCTGTCTCAAGGGCAAGGCTCAGAGGCCCTTCGTTCCCCCATTTCTGAGGGCAGGGGAGGGGGGGTCAATTTTGGAGGGAAAACCAAAAATACTCAGAATAAAAAATAAAAGAAATCTGCCACAAGGGAAAGGCTCAGAGGCCCTTCGTTCCCCCATTTCTGAGGGCAGGGGAGGGGGGGGGGGTGTCAATTTCGGAGGGAAAACCAAAAATACTCAGAATCTAAAATAAATGGGATCTGCCTCAAGGGCAAGGCTCAGAGGTCCTTCGTTCCTCCATTTCTGAGGGCAGGGGAGGGGGGGGGGCAATTTTGGAGGGAAAACCAAAAATACTCAGAATCAAAAATAAATGAGGCATTCTTTTTGTTTGCATGTCCGGGTTAGTGTCTGCAAGTCCAAGTATTTGTCTTTGTTGCTTTGAATGTCTAAAGTGTCTGTCTTTCTCTGTGTGTCTGATTCTATTTGTTTGCATGTCTGGGTTGGTGTTTGCAAGTCCAAAAATTTGTCTTTGCTGGTTTGAATGTGTAAAGTGTCTGTCTTTCTCTGTTTGTGTGTCTGATTCTACTTGTTTGCATGTCTGGGTTGGTGTTTGCAAGTCCAAGTATTTGTCTATGTTGGTTTGAATATCTAAACTGTCTGTCTTTCTCTTTTTACGTGTCTGATTCTATTTGTTTGCATGTCTGGGTTGGTGTTTGCAAGTCCGAGAATTTGTATTTGTGGGTTTGAATGTCTAAAGTGTCTGTCTTTCTCAGTTTGTGTGTCTGATTCTATTTGTTTGCATGTCTCGACTGATGTTAGCAAGTCCAAGCATTTGTCTTTGTTGGTTTGACTGTCTAAAGTGTCTGTCTTTCTCTGTTCACAAGTCTGATTTTTTTTGTTTGCATGTCTGGGTTGGTGTTTGCAAGTCCAAGTATTTGTCTATGTTGGTTTGAATGTCTAAAGTGTCTGTCTTTCTCTGTTTGTGTGTCTGATTCTATTTGTTTGCATGTCTGGGTTGGTGTTTGCAAGTCCGAGAATTTGTCTTTGTTGGTTTGAATGTCTAAAGTGTCTGTCTTTCTCTGTTTGTGTGTCTAATTCTACTTGTTTGCATGCCTGGGCTGTTGTTTGCAAGTCCAAGTATTTGTCTATGTCTGTTTGAATGTCTAAACTGTCTGAATTTCTCTGTTTTTGTGTCTGATTCTATTTGTTTGCATGTCTGGGTAGGTGTTTGTAAGTCCAAGAATGTGTCTTTGTTGGTTTGAATGTCTAAAGTGTGTGTCTTTCTCTGTTTGTGTGTCTGATTCTATCTGTTTGAATGTCTGGGTTGGTGTTTGCAACTCCAAGAATTTGTGTTTGTTGGTTTGAATGTCTAAAGTGTCTTTCTTTCTCTGTTTGTGTGTCAGATTCTATTTGTTTGCATGTTTGGGTCGGTGTTTGCAAGTCCAAGAATTTTTCTTTGTTGGTTTGAATGTCTAAAGTGTGTGTCTTTCTCTGTTTGTGTGTCTGATTCTATTTGTTTGCATGTCTGGGTTGGTGTTTGCAAGTCCAAGAATTTGTCTTTGTTGGTTTGAATGTCTAAAGTGTCTTTCTTTCTCTGTTTGTGTGTCTGATTCTATTCATATGTATGTCTGGATTGGTGTTTGCATGCCCAAGTGTTTGTCTCTGTTGGTATGAATGTCTAATGTATCTTGTAGTTGTTTTTGTTTTTGCTTTATTGTTCGACTTGATAGGAATTCTGAAACCCGATGGTCGTTGAAATTTCTTAATAACTAAAGATTTTGTTTTTCTTCTAAAGGGTTTAATATTCTCAAGGTTTTAGCTTTTGACGGATAACATTAAACCTAAGGAAATTTATGTATTTGGAATCAGCGTAAAAAGCCAATCATTTTCATGTATCTATAATTATTAAAATTCTGTTTTTAGAGTTATGGTTACTTTCGGGGTGAATTACACTTTACTTTAAATAAGTAGTTCTTGTATCTTTTAAAAGAGCTTTACGGGGTTTGA
>CM051256.1:89719475-90001975 GCA_027921565.1 Artemia sinica | reverse complement strand
TCTGTATTGTGTATCCAAGAGGTGAATTCAAGAAAGAGTTTGCTACTTACTTACTTACAATTTTTTATAATGAGAAATCCGACAATGGATGATGATAGAGAATTTATTCATTCTAATAGATAGATTTTGTCAATGTTATCCGAGGTATCCGACATATACTACTACTACTACTAACAACTCATCGCAGCACCAAGCCGCCTGAGGCCAACACAGCTACGCACGCTCCTCCTCCACCCCAATCTATTCAAAGCCTCCCTTTTTACACCCGCCCACGAAGTTCCCATTTCCTTTAAATCTTTCTTTATGACGTCCTCCCAACCCAGACGGGGACGACCTGCTTTCCGTTTAGCCCTAGATGGTTGGCCGAAAAGAACAATCTTCGGCAATCTGTCATCCTTCATCCGAACAACATGCCCTAACCACCTCAACCTTTCTTTCATTATAGACCTAGAAAGTGGTATTGAACCACATTTTTCGTATAGCCTATTGTTTGAAATACGGTCAGTCAGCGGGGTACCCAGAACAATCCTCAAGCAATTTCTCTGGAAAACATCTAGCAAATCTTCATCCGCTTTTCGGAGCGTCCATGCTTCAGAGCCATATTTGACCACTGTCATCACTGTAGCTTCTAAGATTCTAATCTTGGTTTGCAGACTTATCTTCCTATTCTTCCAGACTTTTTTTAACTGTGAAAAAACACCCTGAGCCTTGGCTATTCTATTTTTAACATCTTCACTGCTCCCACCATCTTTACTAATAATACTACCAAGGTAAGTGAAACTGCCCACCTGATCAATCTTTTCATTACCCAACGTCACCTTTTCATCTTCACTTATTCCTAGCCTTAGTGACTTGGTCTTCCTAACATTAATTTTCAAACCAATTCTAGCACCCTGAACTCGCAAAACCTCTAAAACTTCATTCATTTTGCTCACACTTTCATCTAGGATGCTTAAATCATCAGCATAATCCAAGTCCAGGAGACTTTTTCCTCCCCATTTGATTCCGTGGTCTCCCATTGCCTTTCCTGTGCTCCTTAAAACAAAGTCCATCAAAATAATCCATATAAAGGGGGATAGAACACAACCCTGCTTAACTCCTGATTTAATACAAAACCAGCTGCTAACCTCATTTCCTACCTTAACCGCAGCAGTGTTATTCTCGTACATAGCACTAATCACTTTAATGTATTTGTCTGGTATACCATACAAGGATAAAACCTTTACTAAAGCTCCTCTATCAACAGAATCGAACGCTTGCTCATAATCTATAAAACTGAGGACCAAAGGTGTTTGAAAACTTAGGCACTTCTCAATTATTAACCTAAGAGTGAAAATTTGGTCAACACATCCTCTACCTTTTCTAAAACCGCACTGCTCTTCTCTTAAAACTTTGTCTACGGCATCTCTCAGTCTAAAAAGTATCATATTACTAAGCAATTTGCTACCTACAGAGACCAGACTAATGCCTCGATAATTACCACACTCACTTTTATCACCTTTCTTATAAAGTGGCTTAATTAAGGTTTTCCTAAAATCATTAGGTACTTCCCCTTTTTCAAAAATCATATTCATAATCTCCAATAACTTATTTCTAACCTCAGAGCCACCATATTTAAGAAACTCATTTACTACCCTATCAGCACCTGGAGCCTTATTATTCTTTAATCCTTTTAGTACTGTTTCTAATTCCTCCTCACAAAACAAATCTTCCTTCACATCCAAGGTATCACAAACTTTTTCATTTTCCTCTATATTTTTTCCTGCAACTCTATCTCGGTTAAGCAAATTCTCAAAATGTTCGGCCCATCTCGCTTTAGCTTTTGTCTTATCGCTAATTGCCACCCCATTCCTATCTTTAACTGGGACTAGTCCGGATTGACTACTACCTCTCAATTTGTTAACGTGCCAGTACAATATTTTACTATTATGCCGTCTAGCTGCATCTTCTAAATCCTCGGCAATTTTATCCATGGCCTCCACTTCACACCTCCTTAGTTCATATTTCAATGCTTTCTCCACTTTCTTTACATTTCTTTTGTTTTCATGTGATCTATCACTCAGATAATTCTTGTACAAGTCCTTTCTCCTTTCTATTAAACTTAAAGCTTTTTCACTAATATTCTTAGCTGCAGTTCTAGCTTTCTTCCCTAATACACCTTCAGCAACTTCACAAATTATTTTTCTAAAATTATTCCAACCATCTTCCACATTATCAAATTTTAAGCTCTCAAGTTTAGTATTCAACTGTTCCTGGAAAGTTTCTCTCAAATTCTCATCCTGGAGTCTACTAACATCATAACTTCCCGGGAGGTAATTACCCCTCCGATATTTCAGCTTTAAATTAACCCTTGACACTACTAGATGGTGATCTTTACTTTTAACATCAATAACAGCACTCCTATATACCCTAGTATCTTGTATTGATCCTGCCAGTCTTCGATTTACTATAACATAATCAATAAGGTTTGCTGTCTTACCATCACGTGAATACCATGTTAGCTTATGAGCCATTTTATGACCAAACACCGTATTGGTTATAACTAGATTGTTATACCTACAAAATTGCAAAAGTCTGTATCCATTACTGTTTTCTTTTCCTACACCAAATTTACCTAAGCTGGGATACCATCTATCCATATTTCTACCAACCTGGGCGTTAAAATCTCCCAGCAATAACATCATATTTCTACCTGGGACCTTGTCTATTTGCTCCTGTAACTGTAAGTAAAATTCATCTGAGTCACTAGTATCTCCATCAGTCGGTTCTACAGGGGCGTATACTACTATAACTGATACCTTGAACTTTCTAGTCATAAAATGAGCAATTAGTATTCTATTATTAATACCTTCCCAGCCTAAACAAGACTTAGCAGCTTCCTTATTCATCATGAGCCCTACTCCCTGTCTATGTAACCCATCCTTCCTGCCTGAGTAAACAAATTCTATATCACCTAATTTCATGCTTCCTACCCCTGGGATATGAGTTTCTGAAACTCCTAATAGATCCAGTTCGAATCGTCTGAATTCGTCAGTCAAAATGTCGATACGATAGTCATTTTTTAATGTCGTAACATTCCAAGTTCCAATTTTCATGTTCTTTAAATCATTGAAATTTTTTTCGCCTCAGGAAAAGCAATGATCCCGGATACCAGTGCAGGACGGGGATCACATATCT
This sequence comes from Artemia sinica, assembly GCA_027921565.1. NCBI lineage: Eukaryota > Metazoa > Arthropoda > Branchiopoda > Anostraca > Artemiidae > Artemia > Artemia sinica. The sequence goes on along the minus strand of CM051256.1, from coordinate 89,998,798 downwards.
TCTCAAGTCTACACCGAAGTGCTTAAGCCGGCTTAGAACCGGACAGCAAGAAGTCCCTGGGACCTCCATGAATGGAGGCTTTGTGCAATCCTGGGCCCATCTTGGTCACAACATGGTTTTCAGCGCTTGGCGATGCTCTTCTATCAACAAGAGTCGAAATCCTGCACAGACAATCTCAAGCCTATTACCTCCGACTCATTATATATTCATGCCTACAAATATTATGCTACTACGGGGAGGCAACCCGTAATAGATAAATTAGCTAGGAAGAGGTTTTTCAGCCCAAAGACGCCCATCAAAACATACCAATCCCAGAAGAATTGTCCATTAGTCAGAATCCCGTGCGAATGCTGTGTCGTTTACTAGGCTATAATTTCCTCGAGGGGCGCCACTCCTCAAGTGGGAATAGAGTTGACCGCAAGGTCCCCAGTCTTGCAGGTACCCCGAAAAGGTCGAGGCAGCCCTTTGCAGAGGCCGTTGTCCATAGATCTGGATCTTACGCCCTGCCACAGTTGTCCTCCTATAGAGGATCCTCCCGCGATGGTGTTCTGCATCACCATGCAATTTAACCCATTGCTGGGAGAAGGTTTGCAACTCATGGAACTTGTGGATAAACAAGTGGGCCCTTTTGAGTGTACATTTGAGGGGCCTTCTTCCTCCTCCGCCTGTATTTATGACCCCGGGCAAGGGTGCCCCAGATTCTATTATGGACCCCCAGGGACAAGGTCCCCCCTTGGTCCATGCCTCCTATGGAGGTACCCTACATATCTGTAGAGTGTTCCCCTATCGCCACCTGGGGACATGCTGAATGGCCTGGGGGAGGCCAGATAAACGGATCACATTTGTTTTGCAAAGGCAATAACTCAGTGATATATTTAACCTACTACTTATAAATATACATAACTCACTGACTAGGCCTATATTAGTTATATACAGAAATATATAACTCAGTGACACATTAAACCTACTACTTATAAATATGTGTAACTCATAGACTAGGCCTATATATGTTATATGCAGAAATATATAACTGAGTGACATATTTAGCCTACTACTTATAAATATGTGTAACTGACTGACTAGGCATATAAGTTATATACAGAAATATATAACTCAGTGACATATTTAGCCTACTACTTAAAATATGTGTAACTCACTGACTAGGCCTATATAAGTTATATACAGAAATATATAACTCAGTGACAAATTTAGCCTACTACTTATAAATATGTGTAACTCACTGACTAGGCCTATCTAAGTTATATACAGAAATATATAACTGAGTGACATATTTAGCCTACTACTTATAAATATGTGTAACTCACTGACTAGGCCTATATAAGTTATATACAGAAATATATAACTGAGTGACATATTTATCCTACTGCTTATAAATATGTGTAACTCAATGACTAGGCATACAAGTTATATACATAAATATATAACTCAGTGACATATTTAACCTACTACTTATAAATATGTGTAACTCACTGACTAGGCCTATTTAAGTTATATACAGAAATATATAACTGAGTGACAAATTTAGCCTACTACTTAAAATATGTATAACTCACTGACTAGGCCTATATAAGTTATATACAAAAATATATAACTGAGTGACATATTTAGCCTACTGCTTATAAATATGTGTAACTCACAGACTAGGCATATAAGTTATATACAGAAATATATAACTCAGTGACATATTTAACCTACTACTTATAAATATGTGTAACTCACTGACTAGGCCTATCTAAGTTATATACAGAAATATATAACTGAGTGACATATTTAGCCTACTACTTAAAATATGTGTAACTCACTGACTAGGCCTATATAAGTTATATACAGAAATATATAACTGAGTGACATATTTAGCCTACTGCTTATAAATATGTGTAACTCACTGACTAGGCATATAAGTTATATACAGAAATATATAACTCAGTGACATATTTAACCTACTACTTATAAATATGTGTAACTCACTGACTAGGCCTATCTAAGTTATATCAGGATTCTTACTATCTTGAGAAGTAAAAGAGTTATGCAAATATAACTTGCAAAAGTAAATCTATGACCAAAAATATAACCTTTAAAGGCATTGCCAAGCTACTATTTCTACCTTTTTCTTTATTTTTAGGACCTAAAAAGATTCTATGCATCACAGGTCTTTTACTTAGCTTGGTAAACTTACAGCTGGTTATCTGCAATGAAATGCTCATCTCTACTGTATGTAAAATATATATATACACATACACACATATACACATACATATACATACACACACATACATACATATACATATATATATATATATATATATATATATATATATATATATATATATATATACATATACACACATACATACACATACATATACACATATACATATACATACACATACATACGGAGGATACACATTCAGATAGAAGGATAGCTTTCGACCCTGCTGAACAAAATGGTTATCTCAAAATCTTGATCGGGTGACTGAGAAAAAAATCAAAATAAATTCTTTCAAACCTGCATACTAAGACTCCTCCCAGTGAGTAACCCAGATTATATTTCTAAATAATTAGTCCACTATTAAAACAATTTCAAATAATAATTCAAAATTCATTTTTTCTTATTCCCATGTAACTTTGTTATGGTCGTCTTCACTGGAAATACAAGAAATATAGTTAAATCTGACTTCTTTAATTTCTTAATACGCTTCTTTTGTGCTTGCATGTTATATAAAATTGCAAGAATGGTTGGGTAATAATAGCAACAACCTAGTAAAGTGTGTACACCATGGTCAAAAACACTAATCCAGAAGTTTTTAGCCTCCATCTTAAAAACTGAAGATAAAAACATTTTAACTTGGGTGGCACTGATGGGTCCTTCTTTTTTCCCTGGCGCAAGCGAAGCACTGGAAGATCGTATTACAGGTTCAATTGAAAGCTAATGGTTATATCTACATTTTTTTCCCTTTTTTTTACAAATTTACTTGATAGCACTTGATAACACAACTCGTCTAAAGTAAAATCCAAGTTGTCAACAAAAAACAGAATTTTTTCTGTTTATCCGACATATGATACCGATAAAGAATGTTAATATAGAATTTGATCAATTTCATACTTAAATTACGTCAGTGTTAACAAATGTATCTGTCAAAAGACATTGATAAAGAATTTATGCACTCTGCTGCTTTGATTTTGTCAATGGTATCCCAAGTATCTGTCAATAGATGTTGATACAGAATTTATTCATACTTATCTTTAGATTTTCTCTATGTTGACCTATCTATCCGATATATGATGTATGTAAATTCCTTTTTCTTACATCTCCGATGTTTTAATAGACATTCTAAACGTTCGATATGCTAGCTTACTCTAAAAATACTGAACACATAACAATGTAATGCATAATATATTTTTAATGAAATAATGTCATGTAGAATATTAATACAAAAAATACATATTATTATACATTATTAATATCAATGAACAACTTTGGACATTTTGAATCTGTTCCATAAAATAGTTCACCATGTTCTCTCTTGATACTATAGCTATTGTCTTCTCTTAGTTCGTAATCGGTAGAATAATCATTATCCTATTTTGGCTCATACCCAATTTTATAGGTGTGTCATTGACAGGCTCATATGCTTTTCGTCTTTGGTATTATTTGTTTCATTGAGTGTTTGATCAATGGCAGTAACGTTTGCTGGTACTTTGTTTTTCATCGATTCATCTTTATATTCCTTAGTGATATTTTCTGCCAATGTCCTTTTTATTTTTCTAGCAATTTCACCGTCTATAATCATACTAGTTTTACACAGGTAACAGTTCCGGCACGCAGACAGGATATGGTTTATGATATTAGTAGAAGAGTAGGCCTTTCTTCTCGTCTTTGCTTTCATTTGAATGCTAATACCAGAAAGCTGACGATATGGTTTAACACTGGGTAACGTGTTACCACAAGCACTGGCAAGTAGATGTCCTCTTCATCAACTACTATTTTTATGTTGGAATTTTCTTTGCGTGCAATCATCTCTGGAGATCTCAATCTCGCATAACCACCATCATAAGAGTTGAATTTTTTCGGTATTCCAAAGAAATTTAATTCCTTACTATCATGACAATGCATGCATACATTTCCTATAGTGCTACCACTTGCACTTGTTTCATAGTTTAAATACTCTCCCTGTCGGCATTCAATGCTACAATAACCTTGTTATGTGAACACACTCTATTAAAATGTTCCATCTTCACTTTTTTAAATGATATGAATTATGTGTTTATCGTTCCACTTCGTAAAAAATACTGATTAAATACATGCAATAGATTAGGTAGTGTCAATAAACCTGTCATAGAATACCAGTGGAAAATTCAGATCGTGTCTCTGACTAATCACAGAGCACAATTGTTAGAATCGTAAGCATATTTTGACATTTTAAGATATGTACAAAAAGAAAAAAATAATAAAGTTGAAAAATTTCGAAGTTTAAAAAAAGTTTGAATTAAACACTTTTAGGATATCGAGTGTCCTTACTGAAAAACTACTGCATTAGAAAATAAATTAAATTGATCATATGACCTAAATTATTTCATCAGATACTCCTACGAAAATCTAAAAAACTTAGGTCTGAAAATCTCAAACAGCCGATCAACTATTCTAATTCATGATTTTAGTCACGTCAAAACACGAAATACTAAAGTAAAATTCTCATATAATAAACCCCAGGAGCTAAACACCTACGAAAATCTAAAAACTTAGGTCTGAAAACCCTAAACAGCTAATTAACTATTCTAATTCATGATTTCAGGCACGTTAAACCACAAAATACTAAAGTTAACTTCTCAAATAATAAACCCCAGGAGTCAAACACACACGAAAACTAAAAAACTTCGTTGAAATCCCTAAACAGCCAATTAAATATTCAATCATGATTTTCCAGGCAAGTCAAACCCACAACATACTACAGTTAACTTCTCAAATAATAAGGAACTAGACAACTCACTTTTCTTTTCGTTTTTTCCTGGGCATCCCGTCCCCCACCCACCCGACTCCGGCCCCGCGTTTCCCCCCTCCGCTCTTACCAGTCCCGCCCTATTTCCACAACACATTCGTTTTAATGAGCCTAAGTCCGATCACCCCCCCCGGCCGGCCCCTGAGTCTCTCCAAAACCTAACGCTCTTTAAAGATACAGAACTATTATCACCCACACTTCGTTTTTCAGGTCCCCTTTAACGGCCCCCCTCGGTAGTCCCTCTCTCTTCCCTTCATCTCCTTTCCCCCTCTGCAAACTACTATTTCCCCCAACCTCTTTTTCTGTGCACCATTCTGAAACCCCATGTCCTCCCAGCCACTATTCTCTCCACCCTTTCCCTCTCTTCCCTCCCCATCATACTCTTCACTTAAATTTTACCTCCCCCGCACTAATCCCCTCCAACCTCATTAATCCTTCTAGAACTGAAACCCTATTCTTCTCTCTTCCCCCTCCCCCCCTTCCCTTTCCTTCTCCTCCCCTCCCCCCTTTCTCCCCTCTATCCTCCCCCCACACTTTCTCCTCCCTTCCACTCCCTCTTTCTCTCCTCTCCCTCTCCCCCTATATGTGTGAATGCACACATCTCTGACCCCCGATTTTCTTACTCCATCCCCGCCTATTTTCTGGTCTTTCCTTTTTTTCCCCCCCTCCCCTTTTTCTCCCCCCCTCCCTCTTCCACCCTATAGCATGAGGCTATTACGCAAAACACCGTCGTAGAGGAAAGAGAGGTGTTGTCAAAGCGACCCTTTAGAATGCTGTGAGGAAGACCGCCTGGGAACAAAGAGAGGCTTTTATTTTTTTTTCGTACGTAAGGTGCGTGTCCCTGCGGCGGGTTGCAAACATCCACGAAGAGAGAGAGAGAATGGAGAGAAACAGAGAGACTTCAGACACACAAACAGAGAAAGACACACACTTTAGACATTCAAACCAACAAAGACAAATTCTTGGACTTGCAAACACCAACCCAAACATGCAAACAAATAGAATCAGACTCACACACAGAGAGAAAGACAGATACTTTAGACATTCAAACCAACAAAGACAAATACTTGGACTTGCAAACACCAACCCAGACACGCAAACAAATAGAAGCAGACACAGAAACAGAGAAAGACAGAAACTTTAGACATTTAAACAAACAAAGACAAATTCTCGGACTTGCAAACACCTACCCAGACATGCAAATAAATAGAATCAGACACACAAACAGAGAAATTCAGACAGTTTAGACATTCAAACCAACATAGACAAATACTTGGACTTGCAAACACCAACCCAGGCATGCAAACAAGTAAAATCAGACGCACAAACAGAGAAAGACAGACACTTTAGACATTCAAACCAACAAAGACAAATACTTGGACTTGCAAACACCAACCCGGAAATGCAAACAAAAAGAATCAGACATGTGAACAGAGAAAGACAGACACTTTAGACATTCAAACCAACAAAGACAAATGCTTGGACTTGCAAACATTAGTCGAGACATGCAAACAAATAGAATAAGACACACAAACAGAGAAAGACAGACACTTTAGACATTCAAACCCACAAATACAAATTCTTGGACTTGCAAACACCAACCCAGACATGCAAACAAATAGAATCAGTCACATAAAAAGAGAAAGACAGACAGTTTAGATATTCAAACCAACATAGACAAATACTTGGACTTGCAAACACCAACCCAGAAATGCAAACAAGTAGAATCAGACACAAAAACAGAGAAAGACTGACACTTTACACATTCAAACCAACAAAGACAAATTTTCGGACTTGCAAACACCAACCCAGACATGCGAACAAATAGAATCAGACGCACAAACAGAGAAAGACAGACACTTTAGACATTCAAAGCAATAAAGACAAATACTTGGACTTGCAAACACTAACCCGGACATGCAAACAAAAAGAATGCCTCATTTATTTTCGATTCTGAGTATTTTTGGGTTTCCCTCCAAAATTGCCCCCCCCCTTCCCTGCGCTCAGAAATGGAGGAACGAAGGACCTCTGAGCCTTGCCCTTGAGGCAAATCCCATTTATTTTCGATTCTGAGTATTTTATGTTTTCCCTCCAAAATTGACCCCTCCTTCCCCTGCCCTCAGAAATGGGGGAAGGAAGGGCCTCTGAGCCTTCCCTTTGAGGCAGATTCCGTTTATTTTCGATTCTGAGTATTTTTGGTTTTCCCTCCAAAATTGACCCCCCCTCCCCTGCCCTCAGAAATGGGGGAACGAAGGGCATCTGAGCCTTGCCCTTGAGACAGATCCCGTTTAATTTCGATTCTGAGTATTTTTGGTTTTCCCTCCAAAATTGACTCCCCATCCCCCTCCCCTGCCCTCAGAAATGGGGGAACGAAGGGCCTCTGAGCCTTCCCCTCGAGGCAGATCTCATTTATTTTCGATTCTAAGTATTTTTGGTTTTCCCTCCAAAATTAACCCCCCCCTCCCCTGCCCTCAGAAATGGGAGAACGAAGGGCCTCTGAGTCTTCTCTCTGAGGCAAATCCCGTTCATTTTCGATTCTGAGTATTTCAGGTTTTCCCTCCAAAATTGACCCCCCTCCCCTGCCCTCAGAAATGGGGGAACGAAGGGAACGTTAGATCCTATTTTAAATTGACAATACTTTTCAAACATCACTTGTGTATTATACTTGTGTATTTTTCTCCATCTTCATACAATCCAATCACTAATTAGAATCATTCACACTCCTATTATTCAAAACATTAATTAATAACCAGCGGGGAATCCCCTCTCGTAATTGCTATTCACCTTAACCCTTTTTCTCCATCCTCAAGTATGTCTGGTTGGCCAAGCAAATAGCATGGTCCTATACAGGCAAGCAAATAACATGGGAATTGCTATTGGGCCAAGCAAATAGCATGGTCCTATACCTACAAGCAAATAACATGGGAATTGCTATACCCGTGAGCAAATAGCATGGTCCTATACCCGTGAGCAAATAACATGGGAATTCCTATACACGCAAGCAAATAGCATGGTCCTATACAGGCAAGCAAATAACATGGGAATTGCTATACCCATGAGCAAATAGCATGGTCCTATACCCGTGAGCAAATAACATGGGAATTGCTATACTCGTGAGCAAATAGCATGGTCCTATATCTGCAAGCAAATAATATGGGAATTGCTATATGTCTAAGCAAAAGTATTTCCTATATGTCTACGCAAATAGCATGGTAATTCCTATATGTCTAAGCAAAAGTATTTCCTATATGGTTAAGTGAAAGTATTTCCTATATGTCTAAGCAAATAGCATGGTAATTCCTATATGTCTATGCAAAAGTATTTCCTATATGTCTAAGCAAATTCAATATAAGCATACTACTAAAGTTAATCTCAGAAAAGGTAATTAAAAAGCGTATGGCATTATACTTATTCTGTTCAAAAGGATGCTTATTTCAAAAGGATGCTTTTGTAAGACGAATGACAGTTCTGCTGTCCGCTTCTTGATTGGCGGGACTTTTGCTTAGCAGAAAAGCAGGTATGGTAAAAAGGACGTGTGAAGACGTGATAAAAGGAATGGGACAGAAGTGGTAGTGTGGACAGCTTTTTCGGAAAAAAATGGCAAAAGAAGGAGACGATTAGACAAAATATATGATATATCAAAATAGTTGTATAAAATTGTCTTGAAAAGAAAAAAGGTAAATTGTCTAACTGAGGCTCTAAATTTGTTTTCTATAGGTTTAGGCTCAGAAAAACAGATATGATGAGGATAGCGCTGATAAATTTGTATCGATATCTTCTGAAAAAAACGCCAAGTTTTTGAAAAAACTGCCTAGTCTGGACGACTATTCCTTTTTCCAGATTTCTGTCCCATTTTCCAGAAATTGGATAGTCTGGACCCGCTATATGACTGTGAAGCGTGACGTCAATTCTTGGGCGGAAAATTCAAAGAACAATGAAACGCGAATGCGTCGACATGTTTTCTCGGAACTTGATGAATTGCTTTGGCCTTAAATATTTGTCGTAGATTCTACTAGTCCACCAAAACGTTTTCGCAGAAATAATACTAGGACAGTGGACAATCAGTTGTTAGTTACAACTAGAAACCACGTTTCACTGTACTTCGAATTACGCGTTCTAATTTTTACGTCATCACTTAGCAGCCCTATGTTGTGCAGTCTAAAATCCGTGTTCCGGGATTTTTTTAGAAGAAAAATCGGGATGTTATTTTGGAGCTGGTGGCAACCCTGTTTAAGAGTTTATCTTAGAGAATGATTTAACAAAACTGTACAATAGAAATTTTTTTTTACTTTTCAACAATTTTAGACAAACTTTGGACGCATTTATAAAAAAATAATAATAATAATAATTTCAAAAATATAAGTTGACAGATGGATAAAGTTGACAGATAGATACCAAGGTCTCAGCTATTGAATAGCAGTAAAGTAGTCGTCCTACGTCTAAATTTTAAAACTATAGGACAACAGAAAAGAAACATACAGAAACTTGTAGAGGAAGCAAAAGCTTTGAGTCCAACCGAAAAGACTTCAACCGAAAGTCTCAAACCAAAAACAAAAACGAAACAATATTTGTCAAAGAAAATTGCCGAAGCATATACTTCAAAGAAGAGAAATGAAAATATCACTGTAAATGCAAATATTCTGCCTAAGCAAAAAACAACGTGGTACTCACTACCTATAGAATTGCCATCAAAACAGCGGAAAATGGTTACTGGAAATGAAAAGTTACAGGAAATGAAATCAAATCACAGAATCAGTTTATTCTTTTGAGAAAGCTTGCAGTAAAGGTACTTATGGTACATCAGTGACACGATAGGACCTTTTGGTTATATTTGGGGTCGAACATCAAACTTAGTACTATTATTACAAATTCCACATACATTTTGGTTAAATGGCTTCTCATACCAAGGTCATCTTCGGTAATGAGGAGTGCACAGCCTTTGTTAGTGGGTGTGTTTATTATTGGCTTTGACTCACATGAGGATACAAAAATCGATTCCATGTATGCTAAGGAAAGGGACGTGAAAGTAAAAATAGGTTATTAGAGCAAGGTCATCTTCAAAGATGAGCCACTAGAAACCTGTACAAATTACTTTATCTTTTTCTGATGCTCGGCTGGATTTGACCCCAGTGGAGAAGTTTAAGGGGATTCTATCGTAAACTGTCAAGAGAAAACTGATGAGCTGTACGAGGTGATGCCCTAGATATCCTATTTAAAAGTAATCGATAGCGAAGAAACAAAACCAAAATGTTTTATCAATCTTCTTCATATATAGGTGGTTGGGGGAAGGTCTTCATCAAGGGTGTGAGGTTAAAGAAGTATGCACATACAATGCATTTTTTATTGGTTTTTGATACGCTTAAGGGTATTAAAAATCCGTGTCACCTAGATTTAAGTGTTTACATAAGGATTATAAATAGTAACGAAACAATACGATGTAGTTCCTGAATAATTATTATATTCATTTAAAGGATACGATTCTTAAAAGTGACAAACACCTTTACAGTACTACCTAAGTTCAATAGGGTTATATTAAGTTTTAATCCATCTGTGTTTTCGAAATTTCTACTATACATTGTTACTAACCATGTCTGTTCGTGCTTTATAATGAGTTTATATTATTTACGAAAAGTAATCGACAGCGAAGAAATAAAACTGATACAAGGGGTTAGATACTATATCAAAAATTTTATGCATTTTATTTGTCTCCAATACATTTAAGGCTACATTACATGCATACATTTATGGTTGAGCTGGCAACAAGGTCAACATTTTGTTTCGGTTGCAAATAAAGGTATATTACATATGCATGTTACCGTGAATGTTCGAAATAACTTTTTCTCTCCTTGGATTTAGTCAGCGTCCCCAGTCAACTTTTTCAATTTAACGCAAGGTTTGATCATGAGAGGTTAGGTTAAATTAGGTTTGGTTAGGTTAAGTTAGCTTTAGTTAGGTTTTGCCCGATTTCTGATATTTAAAACCAAATTTAACTTAATCTAATCTAACCTAACTTTAATTTTCACCATCATAGCTTGCATAAGACTGAAAAAGCTGACTCGCAAAGCCAATTGAATCCAAGGAGAGAAATAGGAATTTCGGACATTCACCAGTGAATGTCGACATTAAGCAGATTTCGGGCATTCACGGTAACATATACACATAAAATACCAAGGACATCAAAATGAAGATGTTTTCCCGTGGTTCCATCCCAGTTTGCTCATACCTGAAAACCGGGATATTCTAGGATTTTTATTGTGGTGGTTAGGTAACCCTAAGATTGGACGGTTTGACGGTTAGGCAACCCTAAACAAACTCGAGGTGGAACCACGGGAAATTATCTTCATTTTTATGTCCTTGGTATTTTATGTGTAAATGTTACCGTGAATGCCCGAAATCTGCTTAATGTCGACATTCACTGGTTAATGTCCGAAATTCCTATTTCTCTCCTTGGATTCAATTGGTCACACTATCCTAGGGTCACACTTTTGAATTTAAACTTTATCTGTAGGTACATTGCCCTTTACGTAGAGTGCTTCAACCCCGAAAAAGCTGCAAATTTCACTGACTTCCTCCTGAACATTTCTCAGTTCCTGACCAGCATTATTAAGTGGTGTAATCACTCGATCGTAGAATCTCTGATAACAACTGATAAATTCTGTGTCATACAGTCCTATCATCTTGGAAGTTATTAATGTAGTTGTTAAGTAGAAAAATACTTCATCAAACTTTTATACCTTCGCTCAAGGTTGAATGGAGTTATGGCTAGGGGGATGAGTCCTAAAACCATCTGAATTCATTGTGGGGAGGAGTCATAAAACCCTTGGAAGTCATTGCGGGGAGGAGTCATTGAACTCTCGGTATCTATTGCATGTAAATGAAGTCTGGAAATCACAAATTTTTTTATAATATCTGTATTGTGTATCCATGAGTTGAATTAAAGAAAGAGTTTGCTACTTACGATACTTTGATTTTGTCAATGCTATCCCAAGTATCTGTCAATAGATCTTGATAGAGAATTTATTCATTCTTATACTTAGATTTTATCTATGTTAACCTATCTATCCGATATATGATGTATGTAAATTCCTTTTCTTACATCTCCGATGTTTTAATAGACATTCTAAACGTTCGATATGCTAGCTTACTCTAAAAATAATGAACACATAACAATGTAAGGCATAATATATTTTTAATGAAATAATGTCATGTAGAATATTAATAAAAAAATATATATTATTATACATTATTAATATCAATGAACAACTTTGGAAATTTTGAATCTGTTCCATAAAATGGTTCACCATGTTCTCTTTTGATACTATAGCTATTGTCTTCTCTTAGTTCGTAATCAGTAGAATAATCATTATTCCATTTTGACTCATACACAATTTTTATAGGTGTGTCATCGACAGGGTCAATATGCTTTTCGTCTTTGATATTATTTGATTCATTGACTGTTTGATCAATGGCGGTAACGTTTGCTGGTACTTTGTTTTTCATCGATTCATCTTTATATTCCTTTGTGATATTTTCTGCCAATGTCCTTTTTATTTTTCTAGCAATTTCACTGTCTATTATCACACTATTTTTACACAGGTAACAGTTCCGGCATGTAGACAGGATATGGTTTATGAAATTAGTAGAAGCGTAGGCCTTTCTTTTCGTCTTTGCTTTCATTTGAATGCTAATACCCGAAAGCTGACGATATGGTTTAACACTGGGTAACATGTTACCACAAGCACTAGCAAGAAGATGTCCCTCTTTATCAACTACTATTTTTATGTTGGCATTCTCTTTGAGTGACATCATCTCCGGAGATCTCAATCTCGTATATCCACCATCATAAGAGTTGAATTTTTTTGGTACTCCAAAGAAATTCAATTCCTTACTGTCATGACAATGCACGCAAACGTTTCCGATAGTGCTACCACTTGTATTTGTTTCATAGTTTAAATACTTCTCCTTGTCAGTATTCAATGCTAAAATAACACTATCATGTGAACAAACTTTCTTAAAATGCTTCATCTTCACTTTTTTTGAGATATTAGTTACGTGTTTTTCGTTCCACTGTGTAAAAAATACTGGTTTAATACATGCAATAAACTAGATAGTGTCGATAACCAGCCATAGAGCAATAGCGGGAAAGCCACATTATGTCTCTGGGCAAGCATAGAGTACAATTGTTAGAGCCATAAAAATATCCGTCGAGGAGGTATCATTAGCAATAACCTACTTCTAATGAAGCATATCAAGTCATCTGTTTACCGGGTACTAAATAACTACAGTTTTTACTCCCCCTAGCATTATATTGGCTTACACTGAAAATAATTGAACGGAAAAAATAAAAGCCGGATAAATATTTACTAGTTGGTGTGACAAACACAGCGCAACGTTTAGCTAGATAAAAAGAAGAAGAATACAGAGAATTAATAGTCTTTTGTTCACCATTATGCATGAATAAACTGATTTAGTCGAGGGAATGAATCCTTATTCTAGAAGTCCTATTCCTACAAGTTAAGTAAGAATAAAAGAATGAGGTAATTATATTGGCTTACACTGAAAATAATTGAACAGAAAAAATAAAACCCCGATAAATATTTATTAGTTGGTGTGACAAACACAGAGCAACGTTTGGCTAATAGCTATAAAATACATTAAAACAAATATCTGTTGAGGAGGTATCATTAGCAATAAACTATTTCTAATGAAGCATATCAAGTCATCTGTTTACTGGGTACTAAATAACTACCATTTTTATCCCCCTCAAAACTTAATTTACCCTACACGTACCATTTTTCCGCACTAGCCGCAAAACTCAATTCCTCCTAGAATTATTTAAACTAAATACTTACCCTCGCCTCTCACTGAAAGTTCAGAAAGACAAAATAACCTTATTTATAGTTGAATGTTTACCCGAATATTTAACACATACCATTTTTCCATACCATCCATAAAACTCAATTCCTCCTAGAATTATTTAAAATATTTAGTTTCTCCCGCCCTAGAAAGTTCAGAAAAACACAATAGCCTTATTTATAGTGAAGCGTTTCTTAGTCGTATGTTTACCCGAATATTCAACATGTACCATTTTTCCACACCAGCCACAAAACTCAATTCCTCCTAGAATTATTTAAACTAATTACTTACCCTCGCCTCTCACAGAAAGTTCAGAAAGGCACAAAAAGCTATTTTAAAATGTATAAGAATTATTTATTTAACATAAATCCTCGCTTTTTGAATGGCCACCATGGAAAGAAAAAATCACAATCACACAGAATAAAACAAAAGAGTCTCTCAAACCCCGTAAAGTTGTTTTAAAATGTATAAGAATTATTTATCTAACAGAAATCCTCGCTTTTTGAATGACCACTAAGTAAAGAAAAAATCACACAGAATAAAACAACAGAGTCTCTCAAACCCCGTAAAGCTATTTTAAAATGTATAAGAATTATTTATTTAACAGAAATCCTCGCTTTTTGAATGGCCGCCATGTAAAGAAAAAATCACAATCACACAGAATAAAACAAAAGAGTCTCTCAAACCATGTAAAGCTATTTTAAAAGGTATAAGAATTATTTATTTAACAGAAATCCTTGCTTTTTGAATGGCCACCAAGTAAAGAAAAAATCACACAGAATAAAACGACAGAGTCTCTCAAACCCTTTAAAGCTATTTTAAAAGGTATAAGAATTATTTATTGAACAGAAATCCTTGCTTTTTGAATGGTCACCAAGTAAAGAAAAAATCACAAAAAATAAAACGACAGAGTCTCTCAAACTCCGTAAACCTATTTTAAAATGTATAAGAATTATTTATATAACAGAAATCCTCGCTTTTTAAATGACCACAAAGTAAAGAAAAAATCACACAGAATAAAACAACAGAGTCTCTCAAACCCCGTAAAGCTATTTTAAAATGTATAAATTATTTATCTAACAGAAATCCTCGCTTTTTGAACGACCACCAAGTAAAGAAAAAATGACACAGAATAAAACAACAGAGTCTCTCAAACCCCGTAAAGCTATTTTAAAATGTATAAGAATTATTTATTTAACAGAAATCCTCGATTTTTGAATGGCCACCATGTAAAGAAAAAATCACACAGAATAAAACAACAGAGTCTTTCAAACCCCGTAAAGCTATTTTAAAATGAATAAGAATTAGTTATTTAACAGAAATCCTCACTTTTTGAATGGCCACCAAGTAAAGAAAAAATCACACAGAATAAAACAACAGAGTCTCTCAAACCCCTCTAAAGCTATTTTAAAATGTATAAGAATTATTTTTTTAACAGAAATCCTCGCTTTTTGAATGACCACCAAGTAAAGAAAAAATCAAGCTTTATTTTCGATTCTGAGTATTTTTTGGTTTTCCCTCCAAAACTGACCCCCCCCCTCTCCTGCCCTCAGAAATGGGGGAACAAAGGACCTCTGAGCCTTCCCCTTGAGGCAGATCACGTTTATTTTTGATTCTGAGTATTTTGGTTTTCCCTCCAAAATTGACCCCCCCCCTCCACTGCCCTCAGAAATGGGGGAACGAAGGGCTTCTGAACCTTGCCCTTGGGGCAGATCACGCTTTATTTTCGATTCTGAGTATTTTTGGTTTTCCCTCCAAAATTGACCCCCCCTCTCCTGCCCTCAGAAATGGGGGAACGAAGGGCCTCTGAGCCTTCCCCTTGAGGGAGATCCCATTTATTTTCGATTCTGAGTATTTTTGGTTTTTCCTCCAAAATTAACCCCCCCCCTTCCTCCCCTGCCCTCAGAAATGGGGGAACGAAGGGCCTCTGAGCCTTCCCCTTTAGGCAGATTGAAATGGGGGAACAAAGGGCCTCTGAGCCTTCCCCTTGAGGCAGATCCCATTTATTTTTGATTCTGAGTATTTTTGGTTTTCCCTCCAAAACTGAATCCCCCCTCCCCCTCCCCTGCCCTCAGAAATTGGGGAACAAAGGGCCTCTGAGCCTTGCCCTTGAGGCAGATCACGCTTTATTTTCGATTCTGAGTATTTTTGATTTTCCCTCCAAAATTGACCCCCCCCCCTCTCCTACCCTCGGAAATGGGGGAACGAAGGGCCTCTGAGCCTTCCCCTTGAGGCGGATCCCATTTACTTTCGATTCTGAGTATTTTTGGTTTTCCCTCCAAAATTAAGCCCCCCCTCCTACCCTGCTCTCAGAAATGGGGGAACGAAGGGCCTCTGAGCCTTCCCCTGTAGGCAGATCGAAATGGGGGAACGAAGGGCCTCTGAGCCTTCCCCTTGAGGCAGATCCCATTTATTTTCGATTCTGAGTATTTTTGGTTTTCCCTTCAAAATAACCCCCCCCCCTCTCCTGCCCTCAGAAATGGGGGAATGAAGGGCTTCTGAGCCTTCCCCTTGAGGCAGATCCCGTTTATTTTTGATTCTGAGTATTTTTGGTTTTCCCTCCAAAATTGACCCCCGCCCCTCCCCTTCCCTCAGAAATGGGGGAACGAAGGGCCTATGGGCCTTCCCCTTGAGGCAGATCACGCTTTATTTTTGATTCTGAGTATTTTGGTTTTCGCTCCAAAATTGACTTCCCCTCCCCCTCCCCTGCCCTCAGAAATGGGGGAACGAAGGGCTTCTGAGCCTTCCCCTTGAGGCAGATCTCATTTATTTTCGATTCTGAGTATTTTTGGTTTTCCCTCCAAAATTGACCCCCCCCTCCCCTGCCCTCAGAAATGGGGGAACGAAGGGCACGTTAGATCCTATTTTAAATTGACAATACTTTTCAAACATCACTTGTGTATTATACAGACCAGATTGCAAAGGTAAAGCTAGGTCAAGTCACAATGTCATTCTATCGTCGTTAGTCATTTACATAGACTGATGTTGTTTCACATTTATAACAAATTACCTGAGTTAACAACTCCTTCGGGGTTACCTTAACCGCTAATCAGTTTAATCCTTTTTTTTCTCCACCTTCATACAATCCAATCACTAATTAGAATCATTCACACTCCGATTATTCAAAACATTAATTAATTAATATCGTTCATAGTGTCCAATTTGCGAATCCCTTACCTATTTTACTCTTTGAAAGAGTTATTCAAACTGTGAAATGCTACAACACGACAGTCTATTTCATAGGCAAAATATTTGAATTCCTGTTATTCAAATCCAATCATCTATCAAGTTATCAAAAAATATTTGAATATATTACGTTATAGACAGTACTGGTTTAGAAAAACTAGAATAGTGACATAATTTCACTTTATCAACCCTCAAATTCCATTTAGGTTACCGTGACCAGAAGTATAATGCTATGTGAGGGGATACTCGCTCTCTTTGAAAAGGTGTATTTGTCTCGTAGAATTTGTATTTGCTATACGTCTCGTAGAATCCAGAAGGCGCATTCTACTAACCGCTAAATGTATTAAGTTGAAAATTTCAAAAATTTTGTAAGAAATGATTAGCTAAATCACAAGATTCAGGTTTTTATAGGTTCCTATCTTTGAAATTCTAAGCACAACCAATAGCATTAATTTCAAAGTTTCAGGTGATATTCAGTGGAGTGTTGAACTAAATCAGAAGACGTCATATGTAAGCTGGCTGTCAAAGAGGTTTATATGCAATGTCAACAATTTAACTTTTCAGAGAATATTGGCGTGGTTTTGAACCAAGTGTAAAGTCCTTGTTTGTAATATCTCAGAAAGAGCCAAAAACATTATGTACAAACTTTAAGATAGTGTTGAGGGGATTCTACGCTTAATTGATTGTCACTATATACGTATAGGTTTTAAAAATGCACAGCTGCATGTTTTTGGACAAACTAAGGGTTTTAAGACGGAACTTTCAGGAAATGTTGAGGGTAAATTGAAATAAATCAAAAGTGCATTTGCATTTGGGTTTTCAAAAGGGTATTACAATATACCAGAAAGAGCTGAAGATGTTAGGCTAAAAATTTCTGGAAACAATGAGAAGGTTTTAAACTCAATGAAATGATCAAGGTTGTCGAAAGTGCCTCTGCAATGTTTAAGGCACGACTAAGAATACTCAGTTGAAAGGTGTAGATATTATTGAGAGAATGTTGAGTAAAATCGAGAGACACTATATGGATACAGGCTGTCAAAAGGGTCTACTTGCAATATCTCCGGGACAACTAGGCGTATTGAGTTGGAATTTTCAGGGAATATTAAAGGTGATGTGTAACTAAATCAAAAGAGACTATATTGATCCTGGCTCTCAAAAGGGTGTATCTGCAAAATATCAGTGACAGCTATGTGTGTTAAGATGAAAAAAAATGTCAATACGAACTTTGAAACCAATCAAAAGACAATATGTGCCTCTAGCTTGTCAACACGAACTCTTTTACATACAATACCATGCATATGCTAACGCCAAAGTCGCAAATAAAAGAGTTTACAGGGTTGGAATTAAAGAGGTCTGAAAGATGCTTCTGATGTAAATCCAATAATTTTTTCAATTTTATTTATAGTTAATCTTTTGAACATTCTCCAAGGAGGATACTTTTGAATATATAATCTATGGATTGGAGCCAAATCAAAAGCTTATTTCAAGAACCATTATAAATCTTCATTTCAAATTGAAGAAAGTTTTTGCAATAATTATGTTGAATACTATCAAAGACAACGCACAGATTACCTTTTGTAATTTAGCGATTTAAATCAGAATTCAATTTTTTTATTTTTATAAATGAAACCTGAATATAATTCTTAATAGTTAACAGCAATAAATTTTGCTATTAAAATTGGTAATCCTGAACTTCTATTAATTTTTAAAAGCTTCCAAAAGAAAAGTATTTCAAGCGAAAGTAAAGAGCCTTATCAAAACCTAGGACAAGCACCAATAAAGTTCTTTTGCAGAATTCAACTTCTGTAATTACTTCTGTAATTACAACTTCTGTAAATGACAAGAAATTACTATCAATGAATAAATGACGCCCAAAGTTAACACAAATTAAAACAAATAATTGCATAAAGCATAAGGATAACGAATACTGATATAGATAAACAAGTAAGTCCTTTAACAAGTAAACTAAAATGAATAATAATTAAGTCAAACTTAAGCCCCAAAACAGCTACTAAAACAGGAGTAACATTACTACCCCCCCTCCCTTCCAAACCTACGCTTTCAAAAGGTTATTGTGTCATTTGCATTTTACTGAAACCAATAATATATAAAAAAAATTGATTTTTACAATTTTAAAACTGAAAGATTAAAACTGTCTGTTAAACGTAATCTCGAATGGGCAAGAATACCCAGAATTTCTACCCACTGTGTCATTTGTACCCTAATGAAACCAATTATATTAAAAAAAAATCTTACGGTTATAGACTGAAAGATTAAAACCTTCTGTTAAACATTATGTCGAATGGGTAAGAATTACAGGAATTAATATTATATTCTAACTTTTTATTGATGATCTGAGAAAGTATACCACGCTGTTAAAACTGCATGTAGTCAATAACAACTATCTGATAAATAGCTTTTAGAAGGGTTAAGGGTTCGGAGGGGGATGTAACCGTGCTTCATTTATGTTTAATTATGTTACCATAATTAATTATGTTAATTTATTATTTTTTCGAGGGGGCACTTTCTACTTGTTATTAGTTGGCCTTCATTTTTTATTTTAGTTTCTGGTCGTTTTAGGATAAATTTTTTTATCCGTATCAGTATCGGCTATGTTTATGATTGATGTGATTATTTATTCTGATTTCTGTACGTTCTGGCTTTTATTTTTTCAAAGTAATTTCTTGTCATTTTAACTTTAAACTATTATTGGCCTTTGTTTGGGCTTGGCTTAGGTTTTAATAAGTATCTTTGCTTTTTTTTTAAATTCTCTCTCCGAATTTTTTTTTTACAAATTTATATTAAGTAAAGGCTGTATTTAAATACGAGGACGAGTAAACACAATAAGTGGTTAAAAATAATATATAAGCATATAAAATCCGTAATTAACTTGCCTAAATAGCAGTAGAAATAAGTCAGTAGATCCCGCGGATCTGACATAACAATTGAAAAAGAAAGCGAAATAGGGTTATTACAGTTTATCCTAAGAGGTTTCACCTCCTAAGAGTCATTACTCCCTAAGAGTGAAGAAGGAATTTTATGCTAGATTTTTAATTGTATTAAAAAATAGATTCATATGAAAATAAGATATTTCAAAAAATTTAGGGCAAAAATTAAACCCGAATTAAAAAAAAATGTCGATACGAATTATTTTCCATTTCGGGTAAAACAATTTAGGGCAAAAATTAAACCCGAATCAGATCCTTGAATGGAGAAGATCTACGTAACAGTCTGTGGGAAGGTATGATGATATTAGGTATGGCCCTTGTTTTTCAGGGCTTCTTGTCCTTCAGTCGCAGAAAAGATTGAGAGTAAAATCTTTATGTTAGAAATCTAACTTGGCCCAACATATTTACTACAAATTTCAAAAAATTCTAGTATCTCTTACTTTTCAAACGCAGGATTATTGTATTTTGACAATTTTCTTTTCTAATTTTTATCAAACCAACCAGGGACATTTAACCAGAAAGATTTTACCAGTCCATCCAATGCTTGTCATCAAAGAGCTTACAATCTGATTTTCTTGTATTGAAAAAAGAATCTTTTTTAAAGAATTGTTTGTGAAGTAATTTTACATACAGTTATTACCAGAGGGGATTCGAACAGTAGTTGGCAAATGAATAATAAATGGTGGAAGCAAAATATCCAAAAAATGGAGCAGAAACAGAAATGGTAATGAGCCAGAAAAAAGAAAAATTTCTGCAGAAAAAAGCAGAAACATTCCATTTCCCCCCAAATATTTTCTTTTTTAACAAATCTTTTTTAGTAATGAAATTTTAAGAGGTGATAAAAAAAAGTGACATAGTTAGGCTCTTTTCAATAGATTCAGATCACACGATAAGAAAATATAGATATCTGGCAGGATGTTTACTTTTTCTAATGCCGTTATTTTTATTCTAATTACAATTCTGAAACTATTTTGTTCTGTCATGTCAGGTTTTCAAGATAGAAAAAAAACATATATTTTTACTCCCTTTTCGTTGGATTTTTTTCGATGTTTATTTATTTTAACGAAATGCTGAATTTTCCCATCAACCGTCGGTACAGTTCAAGGGTCATATGGATTTTAATATCCCAATGAAATATAAGGTACAATATTTTTAGAAAATTTTTGCTTTATAAATTATAAGAATTTTCTATTTTTAAACTTTTCCCCTTTTCAATATTAAGTTCACCTTTCCGTTCACGTTCGATGGCTTCCTACCATGAATATGTATTAGCAGAGAATAGTTTTATGTATGAGGGCTTTGAGACTGGCGATGCATAGCTTCCTTCTTCCGTTAGTAAAATGAGAATGCCTCCTGCCACTTCTGGGCTCTTTTTTTTTACCCACACTAAGTGCGGTATAGAAACTATAGTAACAGTACGTAAATTTTATGATTTGTACGATAATTCTTTTCCACTTTGTTCTTTTTTTTCAGTGAAAACAATGGCATCTAGAGGTTACAATAGTTCACTAGATTTGTTTTGCTATGTGAGTGGCTATCTCATAAACAAAACCCATCGGAAGACATTCATAGCTATTTTGAGGAGAGCACATGTGCTATACGTTGATTTGAAGGTAAGACAGTGGTATGTCGTGGCCAGCACATTTCATCTCTTTGACATGCGTATGCGTGGTGTCTCTTTGACACCATGGTCAGTTATTTCTGTTTGACACATTCTGCTTTATCACACGAAACTCGTGCACCTTTGAAGTATCTGCTATATTTCAAAGCCAATTACATATGATCCCGTCAGTTCCTCTGTACCAACACCATCTACACAATCAATGGAAAAACACATGAGAAATGTTCTCCATCTTCTAGAAACAAGTCAGACTCTGTTAAGAAGCTGATGAAGATGATAATTTGATTGATGATGATGATCCTTGTGTGACACTAACAAAAGGCCTAGCTAAACCGCTAAGTTCATACCTGTAAAAATTTAACTTGCTGTCACCTAGAACAAGACACAACGAACTTGCATAGCTCGTTGAAGTGAGTGACAATATGTGTTACAGCAAGGACATCCTCGGTCTTATGTCAAGCCTCGGGGTATAACACAGCACTGAAGCATGGCAGGGCGACTGTTTAATGACTGCTTCAATGCAAGTTTTGAAGCTGTATTAGTATGAAATGGGAACATACATGCGTCAGTAATATTCTGTTCATCCAAAAGAGACGTACGAGATTATGTCACTACCTCTTGGAAACATTTACCATTGCGATTAACAATTGGAATATCTGTGGTGGCTTAATAAATAATCACTATTTTCATTGGAATGCAGAGAAGGCACACAAAGTACTGCTGCTTAATCTGTGAGTGCGACTGCACCGTTATATAAAGAAGAATTGGGCCATCATAGATGAAATCAAGCCGTTTAATAATAACGTCCGTCGTTTGCCGTTGGTTTAGATGCCTCTACTTTATATAGGGCTGTGGCTCATGATAAAAAAAAATAAAAATTTGCATTATCTTAGGGAGAGGGTCTAATTTTTTTATGTCTTACTTTTTTTCTCTCTCGGGAATAGGCTCATACGAACGGAAGTTAAAAGTTCTAATGTCCTGTTTAAGTAACCAAAAAGATTGTGACAGAGCAAACTGGCGTTTTCTCAGATTGTATGAAACTAAACTACCTTTTTGCTCCAAAGAGGCCAAATTGCTACCGAATGAAAAATCTGAAAGAGCCAGTTCATACAAACGTATCTAAAAGCTGTATTTTAAGGGATAAACTTTTGAGGGATATTTCAAAACATAAAATTTTATGTATTTTCTCTATATTTTGATTTCAAGTTTCTTCATTACTATTTACAGGAACTGTTCTTTACTCATCATTTATCATCATGAACGCTATACAAATGAGACAAGAAAATAATAAGAAGGTAGGATTGTAACCAAATTAAGTTAGTTTAAATTTCAAATTTTGAATATATAATTAAGAAAAGTGCGACGCCTGTCTATATAAACCTTTAAGTCTGAACCTAAGTCTACATTACAATAAAGGCAGCGATAAGATTTATTTTATATGCCGATTTAAAGCACAAAAACTCTAATAAATTTAAAGTTATTTATACAAATTATCACCAAATTCAAATTTGCATTATCTTATAGAGAGACCCCAAAAAGTTTAACGATCTTGACAAAATTATGCAATACAATCTATTTTGCAAGAAAAATGTAAGATAAGCAGTTACAAAATATATAATCCCTAAAGTGTTTGGAGAAGGAAGGCCGTACATGAGTCTCCCCCCCCCCTTCCCCACTCTGGGCTGATCGTTTCAAACAAGTAGGTTCTTTTGCCTTTGTTATTTAACAAAACAGAGCACACCTCATCAAAGGGGATGTATTCAAAGGCCCTTGCATCAGAGGCTAAACTGACGTGCAGTATACCATTTGTTTTTATGCAAGCATACGGTTCATAAAAATGAGCTGTAACTTTAGACAATTTATCTAATAAAACTAAACCAAATACTCCTAACCACCCGTTAGGGTATGGATCAACAGATTCTTAAATGGGGAGTGGGGTAGCTAAAGCATCAAAAGAATTATAGGTCTACATTATCAAACTTTCTGCAAGTGTTTTAAATTGATTGAATCAATACTTGGAAGAATACGAAATCAAGATCTGATCTCCCTTAATTAGGAAATAATTTATTTCGAAAAGCAAAAATACTACCTTAGCTTTTCCCTCAAATTATCTTGCAAAGCATTGTTCTCAAAGTAATTTTGATGAAATGAGATCAAGCCATGATTGATGTGTCTGACTCTTAGTTAGGATTTGATTCAATTAATTTACAAAACCGTCATACTCTTGTGACAGCGATTTGAAAAAATTCCTCATCAGGTTATAAGGCATGAATTATGTTAAGCTTTGTTAAAAGAAAGCTGCCATAGAAAATAACCAGCAAATAATTAAATAAACCTCCCCCCCCCCCAACAAAAAAACAAAGAAAAGTGTTGGCCAGTGGTACCCTGCATAGTAGCAACAACACAACAGAGTAATGAAAAATGAAAAGTTTTTTGTTTCTTTTTTAATTAATTAAAAATTAAGCCAATTATAATAAAAATTTAATTATTCTAATTAAGATAATAGAACTTTTCAAATTCTTTGATCCACATATGGGCTGATGAAGAAAGGCTAGCAATTGACATATTTACTGAAAAAAACTGTGCTGGAGTAATAAACAAGACGCACCCTCGGTTGAGCTTAGTAGCCAAATCTGCTTCTTGATTTACTGTAGCACAATCATGAATAGTGTTAACAGAACTTAAAATGAATGATCATGTCAAACTTAAAATGAATAGAAATTACCAAAAACTGGAATTGGAGCATCATTTTTTAAGGGGATTATTTTATGTGGCCAAATGATTTTGAATTAATTGGGTAGTCTTGCCAGGACTTGCAGGTCTTGAATAAGTGATCCGAATACATCGCAAAAAACTAGGAGTCGACTTCTACTTTCTCTGAAAACTCAGGAAAACCTTGTAACTTTTCTTGTTTTGTATCGGATATAAAGGGTTTCAAATTTAGTGAAACTTCTATCATTAGAAAGTATTTAGTTTTTTCGATTAAATGAAGCTGAAAATATTTTGTATTTTCAAGGAAATTTTGTAGTCAAAACACAAATTCTCAAAAGGTTTCAATGATAACTAGTCCCCTGGGAGAATCCTTTAATGGACCCTTTATCTTTGAGACAGTCAGCCGACGTTGGGGCTCACAAAATGATGTTTAAGGTATCAAATCCTCTTAAACTTTTAAAAGAAAGATCGTCATTTGGGATTTAGTGAAAATAATTTGTAATCGCTTAGTACGTTTTTTTTCCTCATTATGAACAATACTACAAAAAAAAAAAAAAATATGAGAGACGTATTCTTTTATTTTGTCTCTCAAAATTGAGAGACAAGAGTGATGCTCTTCCATGGAGTACTTCTGTAACCAACTCTATTTTAATATAAAATCCTACATTCCTACATGGAAGAAGTGTTGATTCTTTGGTGGACAAGTGGGTCAATTAAGAGAAGATTAATCAGTTTTATACTTACTGGGAAACACTTGTGCAGTTGTAGTAGACAATACAGATCATCTGGTGACCTTGTAGGCTAAATCTGCTTGTCCATATACAGTAACGCCATCATCAATGGCCACAGCTCGTTGATCACAAAAACCCGTGACATTCGAAACACCTAAGGGAATGTTGCTGATGCCCACAATTTCTAAGATGTTGGAAGTGCCTATAATTTAAAAAATAGAATTTATTTTACAGGTTTTCACCAAAATTCAACCAACTCAAAATTCTATTCAGTTAAAACCAAAACAAAACATGGCAATCCACTAAACAACCAAGATAAGAAACCCTTCAGTAAAACCCACATAAAATTATATATGTGGAAGTTCTAGCCACACAGAAGGCAGCTTGGAAAAATTCATGAGGACTACATGCAGTTGTGAACTTCTTTCTTTAACATATATCTTTCTTACCATGATTGTATAACAAATTAATAGACTTAATGAAGTGAAAATAACCAGCCTTTCCAATGCGAGATTCGCTTTTCTCACCAGGTCCTTCACAGATAACGGTATCATCTGCAAACGAGGTAAGACATACTTCTTTCAAATAAAGACGCATGAGATAAACATAGATGAGGTAAAGCAGTGGACCTATGCCACTCTCTACCCAACACTAATCAAAATTTAAAAATTGTCGTTTTTTTTAAACTGGTCAAAAGGTCCAATAGCTATGCCTCCAGGGTTGCCATTCCCCCAACAGCTACAGAGCATGGATTGTAAGTTATGTAATTGGCCAATTGTTTACAAGCAGGATTTATGATGAGGAAAAGGGAAAATGTTTGATTCCGGTTGGATTCGAAAAGGCTAGAGGTATTAAGGTGAAACTTTGGAGAATATTGAGGGTTATGTTAAACTAAATCAAACAGCAATTTGTGCATCTAGTTTGTCAAAAAGAAGGATCTGAAATACCTTAAGAATGGCTGAGGGTATTAATTTGAAACTTTCAGGACGTGTTGAGGCGTTGGCTATGTTGACAAGTGGTTGGAAGGCTGCCAGCCTCCTTGCATGCCCTTTTAAGCTGCCTTCCCTCCAAAAAATTCGATAAAAATTTTGAAAAACCCAAAATTTTGAAAGACTCAAATAATTGTACCTTGGGAATAACATAACTCCTTTTAGCTTTTGAGAGGTTTTCTGAACATAATAGAGCACACTGTGTGGATGCTAGTTGTCAGATGGGCATATCATTTGTATCTAAGGAATGGCTAAGGGCATTACGTTGAAAATATCAGATGATGTTGAAGAGGTATCGGAGGACAACCAGCCCCCTTGCCCTTTTTAGATGCCCCTTTCTAGGGTGCCGTCAGAAAATTTTTCAGGGCGTGGTGGGGGGGGGGGCAAATACAAAAATATCAGTGGTGGTTTGGTGCCAGGAAATATATTTCAGGAAATTTTTTCGTAGGAATAAGTTTATTTTTAAATACTTTTAGGAAAAAACTCTCGAATAAAAGGAGAAATTAAATTGCATACAAAATGCTGAGAACTACTGAGAACTTTAGAGTTCTCAGTGGGGCCTGCCCCAGGCCAATTAGCGCGTCCCCAGGTGGCGGATAGGGGAACGCCCTGCAGATATGTAGGGTATCTCATGGGTAGTGAGGCGCGGACCAAGGGAGGACCCAGTCTCTGGGGGTCTTGAAACATTGCTGGAGCACCCTCATCTGGTGGCCTTAAATTCAGACGGAGGAGGAGGATTACCTCTCTAATGTGCACTGGGCAAGGCCCATCGGCGTTGGATACGTCCCGTCAGTCAAAAATCTTCTCCCAGCAATAGGTTAAATTGCTGGTGTTGCAGGACACAAAAAGGGCGCACTATCGGTAATAGATGCAGTCGGCCCCTGCTGGGGACAGAGAGGAGTGGCTTACCGCTGTCCCGAAGCCAGCCAAGAAACCCCTTCTTTAATTTAATGATGAATATGAATACGAATAAGAGATCAAATATGAGAACCAGTGCTACCGCGTCCGGGGTAACTGACGATAATGCGTTCAGAGATACCGCGTCCGGGGAAGCCGACGACTCGACAACCGTGAATCACACGAATATATCTACGTTGACAACTCCAACCCTGGAGGCTATTGTTTCTCCAAAAATAACTATGTCAATAGGTACCCTCAACACTAGAACCCTCGCTAAACAAGGAAAAATAGACCTACTCCTAAGAGAGATAAAACGGTGCAGCTGGGACGTTATCGGTCTCGCCGAAACCCATCTTCCAGTCCCTGGTGAAGAGAAACATGAAGATGTTACCCTTCTACTTTTGGGACGTAATGATAAGAAACATTGACAAGGTGTAGGTTTCCTATTGTCTAATAAAGCCAGAAAATCCCTAATATCCATAACCCCTTTCACGGAACGGATAATCATGATCCGCCTGAAAGGTTCACCCACCAGCCTCACAATTAACCAAGTATACGCTCTGGATTCCAGCAGAGACGACGAAGAGTCTGAAAGTTTCTATCTCCAGCTTCAAAGTATGGTTGATTCTGTCCCTAAAAAGGACATAATCTTTGTCATTGGTGACTTCAACGCCATCGTCGGAAAAAACCCCACAGGACACGAAGATGTAATGGGCAAATTTGGACATGGAAAAATGAACAGAAGAGGAGAACGCCTTATCGAATTCAACAGAGACAGCGATTTAGTTATCACAAACACACTGTTCAAGCACAGACCTCGCCGTAAGACATACTGGACCTCACCGGATGGAAAAACTAAAAACTTAATAGACTACATCCTCGTGTCTAGACGTTGGAAAACGTCTGTCCTAAACACAGTCACGCTAGCTGGTGGCAACTTTGACAGTGACCACTCGCTTGTCATGTCTAAGTTCAAAACAAGACTTAAAACAGCATCAAAGTTATCTCAGAAAACCCCCAAGTTCCAAGTAGATCTACTGAAAGACGAAAACACACGTATGACCTATATCACCATTCTATCCGAAAAAATTTCGGAGCTCACGTCGAGATCTCCACCTATCCTGTCTAAGAAAGATATGGACAACCTGGTGACTAGCAGCACACATATCATATGTGATGTCGCTCATTCCACACTGGGTACCCAAAAAAAACATTCAGAAACCTTGGATAGCAGACGAGATCATTTCACTCTGCGACGAAAAGCGCCAACTCACGAACAAGCAAGATAAAGAAAGTAGGGACCGGTACAAGCAACTCAAACGAGCTGTTGAGGAATCCATCAGACGTGCTCATCGTGCTTTTATTAAAGAAACGTGTGATCAATGTGAATAGGCCTTCAAGAAAGGACACCCCCACTACATGTATAGAAGAGTGCGGGAATTGGTCAAAAAGAAGGACATAAAAGCGTTCTCCCTTCTCGACAAACATGGAAACCAAATACACTCCACAGATGGAATCCGCTCTCGATGGAAAAACCATTTTAAAAATAAACTGAATCTGGACATCCACCCACACCCTACAATTCTCAACACTTTCCCTATAGCCTCTACAGATCCAAGTCCTCCCCCTCTTCACTCTGAAATAGAAGCAGCTATCAGAGACTTGAGAACAAACAAAGCTGCTGGCCCCAATGGAATCCAGCCCGAATTACTGAAAGTAAACTGCAAACCAATCCTTGAGCTTTACCACAAAATTGCCACAGCTGCTTGGGAAAAATGTCACTTCCCATCACTCTGGTGCGAAGCCACGATCATTCCCTTGCATAAGAAAGGCTCTAAAGCTGTCTGCGACAACTACCGCCCGATAGGTCTTACCAGCCACGAAGCAAAAATCCTCACCAGAGTCATGCTCGGGCGTATACGAGCCATTTCCTCACTAGTCATTCCGGAATACCAGGCCGGCTTCTGACCTAATAGATCAACAATTGATCAGATATTCACTGTTCGGTAGATCATTGAAAAGTATAGCCAACTTGGCCGCAGCATCTACCATCTTTTCATAGACTTGCAAACAAGCTTTTGATTGGATACAAACAGACACACATACAAACAGAGAAAGACATGCATTTTAGACATACAAACCAACAAAGACAGACACTTCAGACTTACAAACCAGCAAAGACAAACACTTCAGACATACAAGCAGAGAAAGACAGGCACTTTAGACATACAAACCAACAAAGACAGACACTTCAGACATAAAAACCAACAAAGACAGACACTTCAGACATACAAACCAACAAAGACAAACACTTCAGACATACAAACAGAGAAAGACAGGCACTTTAGACATACAAACCAACAAAGACAAACACTTCAGACATACACACCAACAAAGACAAACACTTCAGGCATACAAACAGAGAAAGATAAACACTTCAGACATACAGACAGAGAAAGACAGACACTTCAGACAAACTAACCAACAAAAACAAACACCTCAGACATACAAACAGAGAAAGACATGCACTTTAGACATACAAACCAACAATGACAGGCACTTCAGACATACAAACCAACAAAGACAGGCACTTTAGACATACAAACCAACAATGTCAGAAACTTTAGACATACAAAGCAACCAGGACAGACATTTCAGACATACAAAGAGAGAAAGACAGACACCTTAGACGTACAAAGCAATAAAGACAGACACTTCAGACATACAAACCAACAAAGACAGAGACTTCAGATATACAAATCAAAAGAGACAGGCACTTTAGACATAAAAACCAACAAAGACAGTCACTGTAAAAATAAAAATTAACAAAGACAGGTACTTTAGACATACCAACCAACAAAGACAAACACTATAGACATACAAACTAACAAAGACAAACACTTCAGACATACAAACGATACAAAGACAAGCACTTCAGACATACAAAGAGAGAAAGACTGGCACTTTAGACATACAAACCAACAAAGACAGACACTTCAGACATACAAACCAACAAAGACAAACACTTCAGACATACAAACAGAGAAAGACATGCACTTTACACATACAAACCAACAATGACAGGCACCTCAGACATACAAACCAACAAAGAAAGGCACTTTAGACATACAAACCAACAAAGATAGACACATCAGACATACAAAAAAAACAAAGACAAACACTTCAGGCATACAAACAGAGAAAGACAGGCACTTTAGACATACAAACAGTGAAAGGCAGACACTTCAGACATACAAACCAACAAAGACAAACATTTCATACATTCAAACAGAGAAAGAGACGCACTTTAGACATACAAATCAACAAAGACAGACACTTCAGACATACAAACCAACAAAGACAGACACTTCAGACATAAAAACAGAGAAAGACAAACACTTTAGACATATAAACCAACAAAGACAGACACTTCAGACATACAAACCAACAAATACAAACACTTAAGACATACAAACAGAGAAAGACAGGCAATTTAGACATACAAACCAACAAAGACAGACACTTATGACATACAAACAAAAAAGACAAACATTTCTACATACAAACAGAGAAAGACAGGCACTTTAGACATACAAACCAACAAACACAGATACTTCAGACATACAAACCAACAAAAAAAGACACTTCAGACATACAAACAACAAAGACAAACACTTTAAACATACAATCAGAGAAAGACAAGCACTTTAGACATACAAACCGACAAAGACCGACACTTCAGACATACAAACAGAGAAAGACAGGCACTTTAGACATACAAACCGACAAAAACAGACACTTCAGACACACAAACCAACAAAGACAAACACTTCAGACATACAAACAGAGAAAGACAGGCACTTTAGACATACAAACCAACAAGGACAGACACTTCAGAAATACAAACCAACAATGAAAAACACTTCAGACATACAAACAGAGAAAGACAAACACTAAAAACATACAAAACAACAAAGACAAACACTCCAGACATAGAAACAGAGAGAGACAGACACTTTAGACATACAAACAAACAGAGACAGACACTTCAGACATACTAACCAACAAAGACAGACACTTCAGACATAAAAACAGAGAAAGACAAACACTTTAGACATATAAACCAACAAAGACAGACACTTCAGACATACAAACCAACAAAGACAAACACTTCAGACATACAAACAGAGAAAGACAGGCACTTTAGACATACAAACCAACAAAGACAGACACTTATGACATACAAACAAAAAAGACAAACACTTCAAACATACAAACAGAGAAAGACAGGCACTTTAGACATACAAACCAACAAAGACAGATACTTCAGACATACAAACCAACAAAAAAAGACACTTCAGACATACAAACAACAAAGACAAACACTTCAAACATACAAACAGAGAAAGAAAGACACTAAAAACATACAAACCAACAAAGACAAACACTTCAGACATACAAAGAGAGAAAGACAGGCACTTTAAACATACAAACACAAAAACAGACACTTCAGACATACAAATCAACAAAGACAGGCACTTTAGACATAAAAGGCAACAAAGACAAAAACTTCAGACATACAAACAGAGAAAGACAGGCACTTTAGACATACAAACCAACGAAGACAGACACTTGTGACATACAAACCAACAAAGACAAACACTTCAGACATACAAATCAACAAAGACAGGCACTTTAGACATACAAACCAACAAAGACAGACACTATAGACATACAAACCAACAAAGACAGACACTTCAGACATAAAAACAGAGAAAGACAAACACTTTAGACATATAAACCAACAAAGACAGACACTTCAGACATACAAACCAACAAATACAAACACTTCAGACATACAAACAGAGAAAGACAGGCAATTTTTTTTTAAATTGCCTCAATTTTGTCTCTCTGAGAATTGGCTATACTGGCTTATATTTTTTTGGACGTGTAAGGTCACGTTCATGGCGTTATTTAGTTTTCTTACGTTTTCCCTTAGGATTTCCAGGTCTTCTTTAGTCAATAGCCCGAATAAGCGTGAAGCTAATTCTCCTACGATCCGTATTAGACTAGCTGATCTGCGGTATTTGTTTTTTCGAAAGAATACTTCAAATATTCTTGTGGTACTTTGCTTTAACTTTTGTATTTCTGTATTGAATAATTCAAGTAGTGCTTGCAGTCTCTGTCTATACAATATTCAAAAGGATTGGTGAATCGATACTCTTAGGGCATTTTTTCATTTAGCTCAGGTAATGATTCGACGTAGTTTTTGGCTGGTTCGTCGGCCATGGTCAATCGGGCACATGTGTATTTGCCGTCAATTGTCCAGCATTTATCGGGTACATATTTTTCTTTCTATTTACTTTCAGTAAATTTCCTTTTGTTGTCCGAATAGTGTCCTTGAACTAATAAGGTTTGAGTCTCGGTATGCAATACTGGGAGTCTTGCCCTTAATTTTATATACATGTTGCCGAAGGAGTTGGTCTTTGTAAATGTTGGTCCTGTGGACCATGACCATTTTTTGAACGTGGTTGGTTTCAAATGCGTTATCGTAATTAATTTCCCTTGGGACAGTTCATTGAGTTTGATTAACTCTGGGCTTGCATTGGTTGTGACATCCGTTAGTGAGGGCTGTATTTCCTCTGTTCTTGTCTCGAGTTTGGGCGTGATTGTCGTGGTATTTTTCTTTTTCTGTAGCATGTCTATATTTTTCTTTATTTCTTTCGGTGATATTTTCTTAGTAACGTTGCTCGTAGTATGGTCTTGCCATAGTTGTTTGAGGTATGTTTATATGCTTGGTAATTCATTTAGCATGGCGTAATATTCATCATAGAGTTTATTTTTCTTGGAAGTGGTCAAAAAGGAACTTGTGGTATATTTTGTCGTAGTGTGCTCTCTTCTGGAATCGTCCACATTACTTAATGCTCTTCTCCTTCTGTTTTCTCTGTTGTTGGCTCCTAGAGCCTTATCAATCTCTGCCATTTTATTGTCAAAGTCATCTATTAGGAATTTCGATTTTAGTTTGGGCATAATGGGGGGTAGATCTCCTGTATTTTCTTTGTTGTTAAAGTCATCTATTAGGAATTTCCATTTTAGTTTAGGAATAATGGGGGGGGGGGGGTAGATCTCCTGTATTTTCCTTGTAGTGCCTGTCTTTTGTTGCCTGCAGGCTCTTGTCCGATTTTAAGAATTGGAATATAAAGTCCTTCAATTCATTAGTATTCTTTTCTAGTCTGATGACTTGTTGAAACAGGGTTTCAAACGGTTTGGGATCCATTTTCATAAATATTTTCCAGGCGTTCTGACTCGCCAGTAACGAATTCTCATGTTTAACGAATTTTCCAGTAATGAATTCTCATGTTTAAATATTATTCCAAGCTTTACGATATCTTGGGCTATAGTTCGGGCAACGAAGATTATCATGAAATTTGTTAGCCACATCCTTTTTGCTGTTTCTGGAATTATATATTTCATTAAATATAATATAGGAAGAATTCTTATGATTGATAATCGAACTAGAATTTAGATTCCTATTATATGGGATTTTCTCTTTTTTTTCTTTCTGGGAAGGAAACAAGGTGAGATTGAAATTTATGGTCATAGAATTTGTTGATTTCTTATGGTAGACACACGGCTGATTCTTAGGCTGGGGGGATGGTTATTTTAATTGATTTCATTCAAGAATTTCTCTTATAACGTAGGGGGTGCGTGGGTTGTCTTTGATTTACGTCATCCCAAATTATTTTAATAGAGGCGGTTTTTTTTATTTTTTCGTTGCTTTTGATTCATAAGTTTTTATTCTTTTAAATATAATTTCTTTTCTTTTCGCTTTATATATTACGCTACTTGGATTATATAGATATTGTTTGTAGTATTTTATTTCTTGGAGGGGGTCATGTTTTCCTTGGTATTTTACGCAGTTTGAATTTCCCTCAATTTTGTAAACTAGTTTTTGCTTTCTACACTTGTCTAGAAGCAATAAATCTGTCTGACAAGGTCCTTTAATATACCAGTACCGAACTTTATATTGTTTTTGTAATTTTCTGATTTCATGCTGAAAAAAATGGAGGTACTTGCCCTTTCTGTCGTTATATTTTGTTCCTAATTTTTCTCTCGCTGGTCGATATTTGGGTGTGTTTGCGAAACTTAGACAGAATTTATAGGATTCCACGTCAAATTTCCTTAAATCATACTTGACGTCCCATTTTTTCGTGAAGACTTCTTCCCCTGATTTACTCACAATGATCATTGCCGCTGAGTATATGACATTTTCTTTTGCGTGCTTTATACATATGAACTCTGTATTTTGGCCATTGCTTTGGCCATTGTTCTGAAATGAAAGGTAGTTTCTATTGACTTTTGTCTAGTTAACTTTTTCAAGATTAGTTATAGTCATGGTAGACTCTAGGTCGAGGTCAAACTACCTTTTCACCGGTATTTCCTCATAAAACAGGTACTCATTCGTTTGACGTAATTCGAGTCATCTAAAGCTCCATATTAACCAATAATGAATATTTACTTTGAATGGAAAACAAGGTAACTTCAGGTCGAAGTTGAACTACTTTTTCACCGGTGCCACCTTGCACCTGACTATTTGTGTATTCAAACGTAATTCGATTCCCTAAAGTTCCGTAATCTAGTTTAACGAGTTTGCACTCGACTTAAAGGTATAGAGACTTTCGAGAAACTACCTTTTTTTGTCAATATATTAACAATGTGTTTAGACCCCGTGATATTCACTGTAATTCATAGTTTTATAAATATTAATACACTACTGGTTTATTCAAATAACGCACTTTTTTTCTCTTTACATAACAAAAGTAATCAATTTACATAGATATAACCCTTCAGGTAATATTAGAGGGTTCTTTAATTCTTTATTTCAACGAGATTATTTATATATACAGTTTCTTCCCCTAATATTGGGTTTTAATTTCAATATGGGTGCATCAACCGGCAGTGCCGCCTTTGAACTTGGGCGTATCGAGCATATCAATATTGGGCATATCGAGCATATCGAGAAGTCGACAATCTTCCTAGGACGAAACATTTGAGCTGAGAAACTTGAGTTCAAATATTATATTACTTTTTCCACCTTCAGGTGAATTTAAGTACATTAAATACACTAATAACTGGTTTGGGAGGTGCAGGCCCTCCAGTGTGGCCATTATGTCATTTTTTACCATATTTTGTCGAATGACTTTCCGGAACAGCTGAGATAAGGACAATTGGTCATTTATTATTTTTACTACGGAGAAACTTAAGTTTACGTGTGATTGGCAACAGCATAGTTGCTCACGCACGATTACGTCTAAACCAGGGAATATTTTTCTTCCAAAATTTTCGTCTTCTTAGAAGAAAACTCAGGGTTTATTTCTTTATGTCTTTATATTCTCTTGGGGTAACGTGAAAAATGGCGAATCCCGTTGAAGAGTTTATTGGATTTATATACGTGTTATTTAGACAGATGACGTATAATGCCTTAAGGAAGCTTTCACCCTTTAACATGTCTCCTCGGTCTATTAGTATGGAGAGAAATTTAATGGGCCAAATTGTAGTTATGTTGTCATCGTCTTGATCGTACTAAATATTGTCGGCGATACAATTAGACAACGAGCTATGTTGTGTTGTTGGAATATTTTGTATTAAAATTCGGAAGGCTAGGTTGGCACTTAGTCTAGTGTGCTCTAGGGTTCTTGTCATTGCACGTGCACTAAAGTTATAATGCACTAAGCTTACCGTTAATCTTAGGATCATTCTTTGTTCCAAGATTGTCCTTTGAGATTTCAGAAGATAATATAGTTTTGGACAGTCGAGATTTTCTACTGTTCTGATGAGTTCCCCTTCTCTTAATGAATTTTCAATAACTCCCCATTCTTTTAATGAATTATTAATTTTATCTACACTATTTCTTTTCTTAAGATTCCATGAGGTTACATTTTCTAGTCTACGATTATTTAATTGTTGATGGCTTGGGTATCTCATCATGGTTACTTTTTTTTATTTATTCTACTAGATTTTAGGTTAATATAAGCAACGTACCGTGTAGTCACTCGTTTCGGCGTTTCACTTAACCAGTGGTTGACGGTTACTCACGTACCGTGTCTGCAAATGTGTTCTTATATAAAATTTATCAGTGATTATAAAATAAATGATTACTTAATGGTAGTATTATTCAAAATAATTATAGTATAGTAATGATTATGCAATAGTTAGGCACTTTCAATTTTATGATGTTTGTTATTACATATAGCTGTTTACTTGGCCTTTTTAATTTATTGTCTTTAACTTTTACTGGTATCCTGGGATTCCTTTTCTTGTTCGAGTTGTTCTTCATAAGAGATACCCTGGCACGGTGCCTGAACACAAAAAAAATCAGACCGTGATCCGGCACCCTGTCAACGCATTCCCCACGTATCGGACTTCCTTTCCATCTAAATCGCATATTCCCGTATGGTCACTTGTGTTATCACATTTTTTCTAATAGTGGGGGTTAGGTAGGGTAATTCTGGTGGATCACGCAATTAATTTTATTAATCTTTTAGTGTTTTTCTTCCTGTTTTAGTTGTACTTCGTAAGAAATACCTTGGCATGGCACTTGTCCACGGAATCAATTAAACCGCGTACCCGCCCCGCGCCAACCTATTCCCCACGTATCAGACTTCCTTTCCATCTTCATTGCATATTCTTGTACGGTCACTTTTGTTAGGTACTTCTAATGAAAGGGGTAATGTGGTGTAATTTTTGCGGGTCACTTTTCATAGAGGAATGAGTTATTCTTTTCATGGAAGCTCCCCCGGTCAGACTATAATGACCAATGAGATAAAACGCATCACAGGTCACCACAGTTGATCAGCGGGCCCTCATATTGTAGGGTCATTTCATTTAACCGTCAGTAATAACTCCTTATTATTCATCGTTCACATCTTCTAACTGGTTAGTAGCTTCTCATAGAGAGCCTGAGATCAACCAGGAGGAAGAGGGATAGCATACACAACCTCCACCTGATTGCCCAAGGCATCCCACGATTGATGGGAAGCCTTGGGCTTCCCACGATTCCCAAGTGGGAATGGATCCCATGATTCCCACGATATTCAACCCTGGTCGGTTGAATACCTTTGTTTTTTTCTTTTCAAGATACTATCTCTGTTTTTTTTGGTAGTACTGTTTTTTTAACTTGCGTGTAGCTTGCTTGATTGAAACCATTATGTAACCATTAGTTGAATGTTTAAGTCACATATCAAGTATCAAGAACCTAACAAAAACTTAAACTAATTTTTAAATTTTTAGGCATTTTTCTAGTCTAAATTAAAAGATTAAAACTATTGTTCAGACACCAAAAATATTTTTGCAGTTTATAACTTTAGCGATTCCGAACTAAAAACGAAAATAAAATAAAAATTAATTTTTTCAATTTTTACATCACGTCACTCATTAAGTCATATATGGTTATTAGTACACAATAGGTTTTAGATATTACGTCATGTCCCTTATTACGTCATATATGGTTATTGGTAGATAATCGGTTTCCTGAGATAGCATCATGAAAAGAAAAAAGCAAAGGTATTCAACCGACCAGGCGTATCGAGTAGTAATAATTGATAGTGACAATTAGACACTTCAGACATACAAACAAACAAAGACAGACACTTCAGACATACAAACCAACAATGACAGACACTTCAGACATACAAACAGAGAAAGACAGACACTTTCTAACTTTCTTTGTCTGTGTGTGTCTGGGTGGTTGTTTCCTTATCCCAGTGTCTGTCTTTCTCGGTTTGTATGTCTGAATGTTTGTATATGTATGTGTCTCTCAGTCTTTTTGATTGCGTGTTTGGGCGTGTGTTTGCTTGTCCCATGTCCTGTCTTTCCCAGTTTGTATGTCTGAATCTATGTATTTGTATGTGTCTCTCTCTCTCTATTTGTCTGTTTGTCAGGGTTGGTGTTTGCAAGTCCCAGTGTTTGTCTTTGATGGGTTGTATATTTGAAGTGTTTGTCTTTCTCGGTTTGTATGTTTGAATACAATATGTATGTATGTATGTATGTGTTTGTATGTGACTCTCACTCTTTTTGCTTGTGTGTCTGGGCTGGTTTTTGCATATCCCACTGTCTGTCTTTGTTGGTTTGTATTTCTAAAGTGCATGTCTTTCTCTGTTTGTATGATAAACACTTCAGACATACAGACAGAGAAAGACAGACATATCAGACAAGACAAACACTTCAGACATACAAATAGAGAATGAAAAACAGAAAAAAACAAGCACTTTAGACATACAAACCAACAGAGACAGACACTTCAGATATACAGACAGGGAAAGACATGCACTTTAGACATACAAACCAACAAAGACCGAGACTTAAGACATACAAACCAACAAAGACAGACACTTCAGACATACATACAGAGAAAACAAACACTTTAGACATATAAACCAACAAAGACAGACACTTCAGATATACAAACCAACAAAGACAAACACTTCAGACATACAAACAGAGAAAGACAGGCACTTTAGACATACAAACCAACAAAGAAAGACACTTCAGACATACAAACCAGCAAAGACAGACACTTCAGACATACAAACCAACAATGATAGACACTTCAGACATACAAACAGAGAAAGACAGACACTTTCTAACTTTCTTTGTCTGTGTTTGTCTGGGTTGTTGTTTGCTTACCCCAGTGTCTGTCTTTTTCGGTTTGTATGTCTGAATTTTTGTATATGTATGTGTCTCTCACTCTTTTTGAATGCGTATTTGGGCGTGTGTTTGCTTGTCCCACTGCCTGTCTTTCCCAGTTTGTATGTCTGAATCTATGTATTTGTATGTGTCTCTCATTCAATTTGTCTGTTTGTCAGGGTTGGTGTTTGCAAGTCCAGGTGTTTGTCTTTGATGGGTTGTATATTTGAAGTGTTTGTCTTTCTGGGTTTGTATGTTTGAATCTATCTGTTTGTATGTGACTCTCACTCTTTTTGCTTGTGTGTCTGGGCTGGTTTTTGCATATCCCACTGTCTGTCTTTGTTGGTTTGTATGTCTAAAGTGCATGTCTTTCTCTGTTTGTATGTCTGAAGTGTTTGTCTTTGTTTGTTTGTATATTTGAAGTGTCTGTTTTCGTTCGTTTATATGTCTAAAGTGCATGTCTTTCTCTGTTTGTATGTCTGAAGTGTTTGTCTTTGTTTGTTTGTATGTCTGAAGTGTCTGTCTTTGTTGGTTTGTATGTCTAAAGTGCCTGTCTTTCTCTGTTTGTATGCTTGAAGTGTTTGTCTTTGTTGGTTTGTATGTCTGAAGTGTCTGTCTTTGTTTGGTTTGTATGTCTAAAGTGCCTTTCTTTCTGTTTGTATGTCTGAAGTGTTTGTCTTTGTTGGTTTGTATATTTGAAGTGTCTGTTTTCGTTCGTTTATATGTCTAAAGTGCTTGTCTTTCTCTGTTTGTCTGTCTGAAGTGTTTGTCTTTGTTGGTTTGTATGTTTGAAGTGTCTGTCTTTCTTGGTCTGTATGTCTAAAGTGCCTGTCTTTCTCTGTTTGTATGTCTGAAGTGTTTGTCTTTGTTGGTTTGTATGTCTGAAGTGTCTGTCTTTGTTTGGTTTGTATGTCTAAAGTCCCTTTCCTTCTCTGTATGTCTAAAGTGTTTGTCTTTTTCTGTTTGTATGTCTAAAGTGTTTGTCTTTCTCTGCCTACATGTCTGAAGTGTTTGTCTTTGTTGGTTTGTATGTTTGAAGTGTCTGTCTTTGTTGGTTTGTATGTCTAAAGTGCCTCTCTTTCTCCGTTTGTATGGCTGAAGTGTTTGTCTTTGTTGGTTTGTATGTCTAAAGTGCTTGTCTTTCTCTGTTTGTACAACCGAAGTATTTGTCTTTGTTGGTTTGTATGTCTGAAGTGTTTGTCTTTGTTGGTTTGTGTGTCTGAAGTGTCTGTCTTTGTTACGTTGTATGTCTAAAGTGTTTTTCTTTCTCTGTTTGTATGTCTAAAGTGTCTGTCTTTGTTGGCTTGTATGTCTAAAGTGCATATCTATTTCTGTTTGTATGTCTGAAGTGTTTTTCTTTGTTGGTTTGTATGTTTGATGTGTCTGTCTTTCACTGTTTGTATGTCTAAAGTGTTTGTCTTTCTCTGTTTTTATGTCTGACTTGTTTGTCTTTGTTGGTTTGTATGTCTGAAGTGTCTGTCTTTGCTGCTTTGTATGTCTAAAGTGCCGGTCTTTCTCTGTTTGTATGTCTCAAGTGTTTGTCTTTTTTGGTTTGTAAGTCTGAAGTGTCTATCTTTGTTGGTTTGTATGCCTAAAAAGCTTGTCTTTGTTGGTTTGTATGTCTGAAGTGTCTGTCGTTGTTGGTTTGTAGGTCTAAATTGCATGTTTTTTCTTTTTCAATGTCTGAAGTGTTTATCTTTGTTGGTTTGTATGTCTCAAGTGTCTGTCTTTGTTGGTTTGTATGTCTAAAGTGCCTGTCTTTGTCTGTTTGTATGTTTGAAGTATTTTTCTTTGTTCGTCTGTGAGTCTGAAGTGTTTGTTTTTGTTGGTTTGTATGTCTGTATCGTCTGTCTTTGCTGGTTTGTATGTCTAAAGTGCCTGTCTTTGTTGATTTTTATGTCTGAAATGTCTGTCTTTGGTGGTTTGTATGTCTAAAGTGCCTGTCTTTCTCTGTTTGTATGTCTGAAGTGTTTGTCTTTTTTGATTTGAATGTCTGAAGTGTCTGTCTTTGTTGGTTTGTATGTCCAAAGTGTCTTTCTTTCTCTGTTTTTATGTCTGAAGTGTTTGTCTTTGTTGGTTTGTATGTTTGAAGTTTCAGTCTATCTCTGTTTGTATGTATGAAGTATCTCTCATTGTTGGTTTGTATGTCTAAAGTGTCTGTGTTTGTTGGCTTGTATGTCTAAAGTGCCTGTCTGTCTCTCTTTGTATGTCTGAAGTGTTTGTCTTTGTTGGTTTGTATGTCTGAAGTGTCTGTCTTTCCCTGTTTGTGTGTCTGAAGTGTTTGTCTTTCTCTGTTTGTATGTCTGAAGTGTTTGTCGATGTTGGTTTGTATGTCTGCTGTGTCTGTCTTTGTTGCTTTGTATATCTAAAGTTCCTGTCTTTCGCTGTTTGTATGTCTGAAGTGTTTGTCTTTGTTGGTTTGTGTGTCTGAAGTGTCTGTCTTTGTTGGTTTGTATGTCTGCTGTGTCTGTCTTTGTTACTTTGTATATCTAAAGTTCCTGTCTTTCGCTGTTTGTATGTCTGAAGTGTTTGTCTTTATTGGTTTGTATGTCTAAAGTGCTTGTCTTTCTCTGTTTGTACATCCGAAGTATTTGTCTTTGTTGGTTTGTATGTCTGAAGTGTTTGTCTTTCTCTGTTTGTATGTCTGAAGTGTTTGTCTATGTTGGTTTGTATGTCTGCTGTGTCTGTCTTTGTTGCTTGGTATATCTAAAGTTCCTGTCTTTCGCTGTTTGTATGTCTGAAGTGTTTGTCTTTATTGGTTTGTATGTCTAAAAAGCTTGTCTTTCTCTGTTTGTATATCCGAAGTATTTTTCATTGTTGGTTTGTATGTCTGAAGTGTTTGTCTTTGTTGGTTTGTGTGTCTGAAGTGTCTGTCTTTGTTTCGTTGTATGTCTAAAGTGCTTGTCTTTCTCTGTTTGTATGTCTAAAGTGTTTGTCTTTGTTGGTTTGTATGTCTGAAGTGTCTGTCTTTGTCGGTTTGTATTTCTAAAGTGCTTGTCTTTCTCTGTTTGTATGTCTGAAGTTGTTTTCTTTGTTGGTTTGTATGTCTAAAGTGCCTGTCTTTGTTGGTTTGTATGTCTGAAGTGTCTTTTGTTATTGGTTTGTATGTCTAAAATGCATGTCTTTCTCTGTTTGTATGTCTGAAGTATTTGTCTTTGTTTGATTTGTATGTCTAAAGTGCTTGTCTTTCTCTGTTTGTACATCCGAAGTATTTTTCATTGTTGGTTTGTATGTCTGAAGTGTTTGTCTTTGTTGGTTTGTGTGTCTGAAGTGTCTGTCTTTGTTTCGTTGTATTTCTAAAGTGCTTGTCTTTCTCTGTTTGTATGTCTAAAGTGTCTGTCTTTGTTGGCTTGTATGTCTAAAGTGCATGTCTATTTCTGTTTGTATGTCTGAAGTGTTTTTCTTTGTTGGTTTGTATGTTTGATGTGTCTGTATTTCACTGTTTGTATGTCTAAAGTGTTTGTCTTTCTCTGTTTTTATGTCTGACGTGTTTGTCTTCGTTGGTTTGTATGTCTGAAGTGTCTTTCTTTGTTGCTTTGTATGTCTAAAGTGCCTATCTTTCTCTGTTTGTATGTCTCAAGTGTTTGTCTTTTTTGGTTTGTAAGTCTGAAGTGTCTATCTTTGTTGGTTTGTATGCCTAAAAAGCTTGTCTTTGTTGGCTTGTATGTCTGAAGTGTCTGTCGTTGTTGGTTTGTATGTCTAAAGTGCATGTTTTTTCTTTTTCAGTGTCTGAAGTGTTTGTCTTTGTTGGTTTGTATGTCTAAAGTGTCTGTCTTTGTTGGTTTGTATGTCTAAAGTGCCTGTCTTTCTCTGTTTGTATGTTTGAAGTATTTTTCTTTGTTCGTCTGTGAGTCTGAAGTGTTTGTTTTTGTTGGTTTGTATGTCTATATTGTCTGTCTTTGCTGGTTTGTATGTCTAAAGTGCCTGTCTTTGTTGATTTTTATGTCTGAAATGTCTGTCTTTGGTGGTTTGTATGTCTAAAGTGCCTGTCTTTCTCTGTTTGTATGTCTGAAGTGTTTGTCTTTCTTGGTTTGTATGTCTGAAGTGTCTGTCTTTGTTGGTTTGTATGTCCAAAGTGTCTTTCTTTCTCTGTTTCTATGTCTGAAGTGTTTGTCTTTGTTGGTTTGTATGTTTGAAGTGTCAGTCTATCTCTGTTTGTATGTCTGAAGTGTCTCTCATTGTTGGTTTGTATGTCTAAAGTGTCTGTGTTTGTTGGTTTGTATGTCTAAAGTGCCTGTCATTCTCTCTTTGTATGTCTGAAGTGTTTGTCTTTGTTGGTTTGTATGTCTGAAGTGTCTGTCTTTCACTGTTTGTATGTCTGAAGTGTTTGTTATTCTCTGTTTGTATGTCTCAAGTGTTTGTCTGTGTTGGTTTGTATGTCTGCTGTGTCTGTCTTTGTTGGTTTGCATATCTAAAGTTCCTGTCTTTCGCTGTTTGTATGTCTGAAGTGTTTGTCTTTGTTGGTTTGTATGTCTGAAGTGTCTTTCTTTGTTGGTTTGTATATCTAAAGTGCCTGTCTTTCTCTGTTTGTATGTCTGAAGTGTTTGTCTTTGTTGGTTTGTATGTCTGAAGTGTCTGTCTTTGTCGGTTTGTGTTTCTAAAGTGCTTGTCTTTCTCTGTTTGTATGTCTGAAGTTGTTTTCTTTGTTGGTTTGTATGTCTAAAGTGCCTGTCTTTGTTGGTTTGTATATCTGAAGTGTCAAACCAAGTGTTTG
This sequence comes from Artemia sinica, assembly GCA_027921565.1. Taxonomy (NCBI): domain Eukaryota; kingdom Metazoa; phylum Arthropoda; class Branchiopoda; order Anostraca; family Artemiidae; genus Artemia; species Artemia sinica. Next base: position 89,955,438 of record CM051256.1, on the reverse strand, counting down.
TGTTTGTTGCATTGTATGTCTAAAGTGCCTGTTTTTCTCTGTTTGTATGTCTGAAGTGTTTGTCTCTGTTGGTTTGTATGTCTAAAGTGCTTGTCTTTTTCTGTTTGTATGTCCGAAGTGTTTGTCTTTGTTGGTTTGTATGTCTGAAGTGTCTGTCTTTCCCTGTTTGTATGTCTGAAGTGTTTTTCTTTGTTGGTTTGTATGTCTAAAGTGTCTGTCTTTCACTGTTTGTATGTCTAAAGTGTTTGTCTTTCTCTGTTTTTATGTCTGACGTGTTTGTCTTTGTTGGTTTGTATGTCTGAAGTGTCTCTCTTTCTCTGTTTGTATGTCTAAAGTGTTTGTCTTTCTCTGTTTGTATGTCTGAAGTGTCTGTCTTTGTTATTTCGTATGTCTAAAGTGCAGGTCTTTCTCTGTTTGTATGTCTGAAGTTTCTGTCTTTCTCTGTTTGTATGTCTAAAGTGTTTGTCTTTCTCTGCTTGTACGTCTGAAGTGTTTGTCTTTGTTGGTTTGTATGTCTGAAGTGTCTGTCTTTGTTGGTTTGTTTGTCTAAAGTTCCTGTCTTTCTATGTTTCTGTGTCCGAAGTGTTTGTTTTTGTTGGTTTGTATGTCTGAAGTGTTTGTCTTTGTTGGTTTGTATGTCTAAAGTGCCTGTTTTTCTCTGCTTGTATGTCTGAAGTGTTTGTCTTAGTTTGTTTGTATGTCTTAAGTCTCTGTCTTTGTTGGTTTATATGTCTAAAGTGCATGTCTTTCTCTGTCTGTATATCTGAAGTGTTTGTCTCTATTTGTTTGTATGTCTAAAGTGCTTGTCTTTTTCTGTTTGTATGTCCGAAGTGTTTGTCTTTGTTGGTTTGTATGTCTGAAGTGTCTGTCTTTCTCTGTTTGTATATCTGAAGTGTCTGTCTTTGTCGTTTTGTGTTCCTAAAGTGCTTGTCTTTCTCTGTTTGTATGTCTGAAGTGTTTTTCTTTGTTGGTTTGTATGTCTAAAGTGCCTGTCTTTGTTGGTTTGTATGTCTGAAGTGTCTGTCGTTATTGGTTTGTATGTCTAAAATGCATGTCTTTCTCTGTTTGTATGTCTGAAGTATTTGTCTTTGTCGGTTTGTATGTCTGAAGTGTCTGTCTTTGTTGGTTTGTATGTCTAAAGTGCCTGTCTTTCTCTGTTTGTATGTTTGAAGTGTTTGTCTTTGTTGGTTTGTATGTCTGAAGTGTTTGTCTTTGTTGGTTTGTATGTCTATAGTCTCTGTCTTTGAATAAAATCAAGCGTCTAGACTATAAGTGCCTGTCTTTGTTGGTTTGTGTGTCTGAAGTGTCTGTCTTTGTTGGTTAGTATGCCTAAAGTGCCTATCTTTCTCTGTTTTTATGTCTTAAGTGTTTGTCTTTGTTGGTTTGTATGTCTTAAGACTCTGTCTTTGTTGAATTTGTATGTCTAAAGTTTATGTCTTTCTCTGTTTGTATGTCTGAAGTATTTGTCTTTTTTGGTTTGTATGTTCGAAGTGTCTGTGCTTGTTGGTTTGTATGTCTAAAGTGCATGTCTTTCTCTGTTTGTGTGTCTGAAGTGTTTGTCTTTGATGGTTTATATGTCTAAAGTACTTGTCTTTCTCTGTTTGTATGTCCGAAGTGTTTGTCTTTGTTGGTTTGTATGTCTGCAGTGTTTGTCTTTGTTGGTTTGTATGTCTGAAGTGTCTATCTTTCTCTGTTTGTATGTCTAAAGTGTTTGTCTTTCTCTGTTTGTATGTCTGAAGTGTCTGTCTTTGTTATTTTGCATGTCTAAAGTGCAGGTCTTTCTCTGTTTGTGTGTCTGAAGTTTCTGTCTTTCTCTGTTTGTATGTCTAAAGTGTTTGTCTTTCTCTGTTTGTATGTCTGAAGTGTTTGTCTTTGTTGGTTTGTATGTCTGAAGTGTCTGTCTTTGTTGGTTTGTTTGTCTAAACTGCCTGTCTTTCTATGTTTCTGTGTCCGAAGTGTTTGTATTTGTTGGTTTGTATGTCTGAAGTGTTTGTGTTTGTTGGTTTGTATGTCTAAAGTGCCTGTTTTTCTCTGTTTGTATGTCTGAAGTGTTTGTCTCTGTTGGTTTGTATGTCTAAAGTGCTTGTCTTTTTCTGTTTGTATGTCCGAAGTGTTTGTCTTTGTTGGTTTGTATGTCTGAAGTGTCTGTCTTTCTCTGTTTGTATGTCTGAAGTGTTTGTCTTTGTTGGTTTGTATGTCTAAAGTGTCTGTCTTTCTCTGTTTGTATGTCTAAAGTGTTTGTCTTTCTCTGTTTTTATGTCTGACGTGTTTGTCTTTGTTGGTTTGTATGTCTGAAGTGTCTGTCTTTGCTGCTTTGTATGTCTAAAGTGCCGGTCTTTCTCTGTTTGTATGTCTCAAGTGTTTGTCTTTTTTGGTTTGTAAGTCTGAACTGTCTATCTTTGTTGGTTTGTATGCCTAAAAAGCTTGTCTTTGTTGGTTTGTATGTCTGAAGTGTCTGTCGTTGTTGGTTTGTAAGTCTAAATTGCATGTTTTTTCTTTTTCAATGTCTGAAGTGTTTATCTTTGTTGGTTTGTATGTCTCAAGTGTCTGTCTTTGTTGGTTTGTATGTCTAAAGTGCCTGTCTTTGTCTGTTTGTATGTTTGAAGTATTTTTCTTTGTTCGTCTGTGAGTCTGAAGTGTTTGTTTTTGTTGGTTTGTATGTCTGTATTGTCTGTCTTTGCTGGTTTGTATGTCTAAAGTGCCTGTCTTTGTTGATTTTTATGTCTGAAATGTCTGTCTTTGGTGGTTTGTATGTCTAAAGTGCCTGTCTTTCTCTGTTTGTATGTCTGAAGCGTTTGTCTTTCTTGATTTGAATGTCTGAAATGTCTGTCTTTGTTGGTTTGTATGTCCAAAGTGTCTTTCTTTCTCTGTTTCTATGTCTGAAGTGTTTGTCTTTGTTGGTTTGTATGTTTGAAGTTTCAGTCTATCTCTGTTTGTATGTATGAAGTATCTCTCATTGTTGGTTTGTATGTCTAAAGTGTCTGTGTTTGTTGGTTTGTATGTCTAAAGTGCCTGTCTGTCTCTCTTTGTATGTCTGAAGTGTTTGTCTTTGTTGGTTTGTATGTCTGAAGTGTCTGTCTTTCACTGTTTGTATGTCTGAAGTGTTTGTCTTTCTCTGTTTGTATGTCTGAAGTGTTTGTCTATGTTGGTTTGTATGTCTGCTGTGTCTGTCTTTGTTGCTTTGTATATCTAAAGTTCCTGTCTTTCGCTGTTTGTATGTCTGAAGTGTTTGTCTTTGTTGGTTTGTGTGTCTGAAGTGTCTGTCTTTGTTGGTTTGTATGTCTGCTGTGTCTGTCTTTGTTACTTTGTATATCTAAAGTTCCTGTCTTTCGCTGTTTGTATGTCTGAAGTGTTTGTCTTTATTGGTTTGTATGTCTAAAGTGCTTGTCTTTCTCTGTTTGTACATCCGAAGTATTTGTCTTTGTTGGTTTGTATGTCTGAAGTGTTTGTCTTTCTCTGTTTGTATGTCTGAAGTGTTTGTCTATGTTGGTTTGTATGTCTGCTGTGTCTGTCTTTGTTGCTTTGTATATCTAAAGTTCCTGTCTTTCGCTGTTTGTATGTCTGAAGTGTTTGTCTTTATTGGTTTGTATGTCTAAAGTGCTTGTCTTTCTCTGTTTGTACATCCGAAGTATATTTCATTGTTGGTTTGTATGTCTGAAGTGTTTGTCTTTGTTGTTTTGTGTGTCTGAAGTGTCTGTCTTTTTCGGTTTGTATTTCAAAAGTGCTTGTCTTTCTCTGTTTGTATGTCTGAAGTGTTTGTCTTTGTTGGTTTGTATGTCTGAAGTGTCTGTCTTTGTCGGTTTGTATTTCTAAAGTGCTTGTCTTTCTCTGTTTGTATGTCTGAAGTTGTTTTCTTTGTTGGTTTGTATGTCTAAAGTGCCTGTCTTTGTTGGTTTGTATGTCTGAAGTGTCTGTCGTTATTGGTTTGTATGTCTAAAATGCATGTCTTTCTCTGTTTGTATGTCTGAAGTATTTGTCTTTGTTTGATTTGTATGTCTAAAGTGCTTGTCTTTCTCTGTTTGTATATCCGAAGTATTTGTCTTTGTTGGTTTGTATGCCTGAAGTGTTTGTCTTTGTTGGTTTGTGTGTCTGAAGTGTCTGTCTTTGTTTCGTTGTATGTCTAAAGTGTTTGTCTTTCTCTGTTTGTATGTCTAAAGTGTCTGTCTTTGTTGGCTTGTATGTCTAAAGTGCATGTCTATTTCTGTTTGTATGTCTGAAGTGTTTTTCTTTGTTGGTTTGCATGTTTGATGTGTCTGTATTTCACGGTTTGTATGTCTAAAGTGTTTGTCTTTCTCTGATTTTATGTCTGACGTGTTTGTCTTCGTTGGTTTGTATGTCTCAAGTGTCTATGTTTGTTGGTTTGTATGTCTAAAGTGCCTGTCTTTCTCTGTTTGTATGTCTCAAGTGTTTGTCTTTTTTGGTTTGTAAGTCTGAAGTGTCTATCTTTGTTGGTTTGTATGCCTAAAAAGCTTGTCTTTGTTGGCTTGTATGTCTGAAGTGTCTGTCGTTGTTGGTTTGTATGTCTAAAGTGCATGTTTTTTCTTTTTCAATGTCTGAAGTGTTTGTCTTTGTTGGTTTGTATGTCTAAAGTGCCTGTCTTTCTCTGTTTGTATGTTTGAAGTATTTTTCTTTGTTCGTCTGTGAGTCTGAAGTGTTTGTTTTTGTTGGTTTGTATGTCTATATTGTCTGTCTTTGCTGGTTTGTATGTCTGAAGTGCCTGTCTTTGTTGATTTTTATGTCTGAAATGTCTGTCTTTGGTGGTTTGTATGTCTAAAGTGCCTGTCTTTCTCTGTTTGTATGTCTGAAGTGTTTGTCTTTGTTGGTTTGTATGTCTGAAGTGTCTGTCTTTGTTGGTTTGTATGTCCAAAGTGCCTGTCATTCTCTCTTTGTATGTCTGAAGTGTTTGTCTTTGTTGGTTTGTATGTCTGAAGTGTCTGTCTTTCACTGTTTGTATGTCTGAAGTGTCTCTCATTGTTGGTTTGTATGTCTAAAGTGTCTGTGTTTCTTGGTTTGTATGTCTAAAGTGCCTGTCAGTCTCTATTTGTATGTCTGAAGTGTTTGTCTTTGTTGGTTTGTATGTCTGAAGTGTCTGTCTTTCACTGTTTGTATGTCTGAAGTGTTTGTTATTCTCTGTTTGTATGTCTCAAGTGTTTGTCTGTGTTGGTTTGTATGTCTGCTGTGTCTGTCTTTGTTGGTTTGCATATCTAAAGTTCCTTTGTTTCGCTGTTTGTATGTCTGAAGTGTTTGTCTTTGTTGGTTTGTATGTCTGAAGTGTCTGTCTTTGTTGGTTTGTATGTCTAAAGTGCCTGTCTTTCTCTGTTTGTATGTCTGAAGTGTTTGTCTTTGTTGGTTTGTATGTCTGAAGTGTCTGTCTTTGTCGGTTTGTGTTTCTAAAGTGCTTGTCTTTCTCTGTTTGTATGTCTGAAGTTGTTTTCTTTGTTGGTTTGTATGTCTAAAGTGCCTGTCTTTGTTGGTTTGTATTTCTGAAGTGTCTGTCGTTATTGGTTTGTATGTCTAAAGTGCCTGTCTTTCTCTGTTTGTATGTCTGAAGTGTTTGTCTTTGTTGGTTTGTATGTCTTAAGACTCTGTCTTTGTTGAATTTGTATGTCTAAAGTTTATGTCTTTCTCTGTTTGTATGTCTGAAGTGTTTGTCTTTTTTGGTTTGTATGTTCGAAGTGTCTGTGTTTGTTGGTTTGTATGTCTAAAGTGCATGTCTTTCTCTGTTTGTGTGTCTGAAGTGTTTGTCTTTGATGGTTTATATGTCTAAAGTACTTGTCTTTCTCTGTTTGTATGTCCGAAGTGTTTGTCTTTGTTGGTTTGTATGTCTGCAGTGTTTGTCTTTGTTGGTTTGTATGTCTGAAGTGTCTCTCTTTCTCTGTTTGTATGTCTAAAGTGTTTGTCTTTCTCTGTTTGTATGTCTGAAGTGTCTGTCTTTGTTATTTTGTATGTCTAAAGTGCAGGTCTTTGTCTGTTTGTATGTCTGAAGTTTCTGTCTTTCTCTGTTTGTATGTCTAAAGTGTTTGTCTTTCTCTGCTTGTATGTCTGAAGTGTTTGTCTTTGTTGGTTTGTATGTCTGAAGTGTCTGTCTTTGTTGGTTTGTTTGTCTAAAGTGCCTGTCTTTCTATGTTTCTGTGTCCGAAGTGTTTGTTTTTGTTGGTTTGTATGTCTGAAGTGTTTGTCTTTGTTGGTTTGTATGTCTAAAGTGCCTGTTTTTCTCTGCTTGTATGTCTGAAGTGTTTGTCTTTGTTTGTTTGTATGTCTTAAGTCTCTGTCTTTGTTGGTTTGTATGTCTAAAGTGCATGTCTTTCTCTGTCTGTATATCTGAAGTGTTTGTCTCTGTTTGTTTGTATGTCTAAAGTGCTTGTCTTTTTCTGTTTGTATGTCCGAAGTGTTTGTCTTTGTTGGTTTGTATGTCTGAAGTGTCTGTCTTTCTCTGTTTGTATATCTGAAGTGTCTGTCTTTGTCGTTTTGTGTTTCTAAAGTGCTTGTCTTTCTCTGTTTGTATGTCTGAAGTGTTTTTCTTTGTTGGTTTGTATGTCTAAAGTGCCTGTCTTTGTTGGTTTGTATATCTGAAGTGTCTGTCGTTATTGGTTTGTATGTCTAAAATGCATGTCTTTCTCTGTTTGTATGTCTGAAGTATTAGTCTTTGTCGGTTTGTATGTCTGAAGTGTCTGTCTTTGTTGGTTTGTATGTCTAAAGTGCCTGTCTTTCTCTGTTTGTACGTTTGAAGTGTTTGTCTTTGTTGGTTTGTATGTCTGAAGTGTTTGTCTTTGTTGGTTTGTATGTCTATAGTCTCTGTCTTTGAATAAAATCAACCGTCTAGACTATAAGTGCCTGTCTTTGTTGGTTTGTATGTCTGAAGTGTCTGTCTTTGTTGGTTAGTATGCCTAAAGTGCCTGTCTTTCTCTGTTTTTATGTCTTAAGTGTTTGTCTTTGTTGGTTTGTATGTCTTAAGACTCTGTCTTTGTTGAATTTGTATGTCTAAATTTTATGTCTTTCTCTGTTTGTATGTCTGAAGTATTCGTCTTTTTTGGTTTGTATGTTCGAAGTGTCTGTGCTTGTTGGTTTGTATGTCTAAAGTGCATGTCTTTCTCTGTTTGTGTGTCTGAAGTGTTTGTCTTTGATGGTTTATATGTCTAAAGTACTTGTCTTTCTCTGTTTGTATGTCCGAAGTGTTTGTCTTTGTTGGTTTGTATGTCTGCAGTGTTTGTCTTTGTTGGTTTGTATGTCTGAAGTGTCTATCTTTCTCTGTTTGTATGTCTAAAGTGTTTGTCTTTCTCTGTTTGTATGTCTGAAGTGTCTGTCTTTGTTATTTTGCATGTCTTAAGTGCAGGTCTTTCTCTGTTTGTGTGTCTGAAGTTTCTGTCTTTCTCTGTTTGTATGTCTAAAGTGTTTGTCTTTCTCTGCTTGTATGTCTGAAGTGTTTGTCTTTGTTGGTTTGTATGTCTGAAGTGTCTGTCTTTGTTGGTTTGTTTGTCTAAAGTGCCTGTCTTTCTATGTTTCTGTGTCCGAAGTGTTTGTCTTTGTTGGTTTGTATGTCTGAAGTGTTTGTGTTTGTTGGTTTGTATGTCTAAAGTGCCTGTTTTTCTCTGTTTGTATGTCTGAAGTGTTTGTCTCTGTTGGTTTGTATGTCTAAAGTGCTTGTCTTTTTCTGCTTGTATGTCCGAAGTGTTTGTCTTTGTTGGTTTGTATGTCTGAAGTGTCTGTCTTTCTCTGTTTGTATGTCTGAAGTGTTTTTATTTGTTGGTTTGTATGTCTAAAGTGTCTGTCTTTTACTGTTTGTATGTCTAAAGTGTTTGTCTTTCTCTGTTTGTATGTCTGAAGTGTTTGTCTTTGTTGGTTTGTATGTCTGAAGTGAAAGTCTTTCTCTGTTCGTATGTCTAAAGTGTTTGTCTTTCTCTGCTTGTATTTCTAAAGTGTTTGTCTTTGTTGGTTTGTATGTCTGAAGTATCTGTCTTTGTTGGTTTGTATGTCTAAAGTGCTTGCCTTTCTATATTTGTATGTCTGAAGTATTTATCTTTGTTGGTTTGTATGTCTGAAGTGTCTGTCTTTGTTGGTTTGTATGTCTAAAGTGCATGTCTTTCTCTTTTTGTATGTCTGAAGTGTTTGTCTTTGTTGTTGTGTATGTTTGAAGTGTTTGTCTTTGTTGGTTTGTATGTCGGAAGTGTCTGTCTTTATTGCTTTGTATGTCTGAAGTGCCTGTCTTTCTATGTTTGTACGTCTGAAGTGTTTGTCTTTGTTGGTTTGTATGTCTGAAGTGTCTATCTTTGTTGGTTTTTATGTCTAAAGCGCGTGTCTTTGTTGGTTTGTATGTCCGAAGTGTCTGTCGTTGTTGGTTTGTATGTCTAAAGTGCATGTCTTTCTCTGTTTCTATGTCTGAAGTGTTTGTCTTTGTTGGTTTGTATGTCTCAAGTGTCTGTCTTTGTTCGTTTGTATGACTAAAGTGCCTGTCTTTCTCTGTTTGTATTTCTGTTTGTCTCTGTTTGTCTGAAGTGTTTGTCTTTATTGGTTTGTATGTCTAAAGTACTTGTCTTTCTCTGTTTGTATGTCCGAAGTGTTTGTCTTTGTTGGTTTGTATGTCTGAAGTGTTTGTCTTTGTTGGTTTGTATGTCTGAAGTGTCTGTCTTTCTCTGTTTGTATGTCTAAAGTGTTTGTCTTTCTCTTTTTGTATGTCTGAAGTGTCTGTCTTTGTTGGTTTGTATGTCTAAAGTGCATGCCTTTCTCTGTTTGTATGTCTGAAGTGTCTGTCTTTCTCTGTTTATATGTCTAAAGTGTTTTTCTTTCTCTGCTTGTATGTCTGGAGTGTTTGTCTTTGTTTGTTTGTATGTCTGAAGTGTCTGTCTTTCTATGTTTCTATGTCCGAAGTGTTTGTCTTTGTTGGTTAGTATGTCTGAAGTGTTTGTCTTTCACTTTTGTATGTCTAAAGTGTTTGTCTGTCTCTGTTTGTATGTCTGAAGTGTTTGTGTTTGTTGATTTGTATGTCTAAAGTGTCTGTGTTTGTTGCTTTGTATTTCTAAAATGCATTTCTATCTCTGTTTGTATGTCTGAAGTGTTTGTCTTTCTCTGTTTGTATGTCTGAAGTGTTTGTCTTTGTTGGTTTGTGTGTCTGAAGTGTCTGTCTTTTTCTGTTTGTATGTCTAAAGTGTTTGTCTTTCTCTGCTTGTATCTCTAAAGTGTCTGTCTTTGTTGGTTTGTATTTTGAAGTGTCTGTCTTTCTCTGTTTGTATGTCTGAAGTGTCTGTCATTATTTGTTTGTATGTCTGAAGTGTCTGTCTTTGTTGGTTTGTATGTCTAAAGTGCCTGTCTTTCTCTGTTTGTATGTCTGAAGTGTTTGTCTTTGTTGCTTGTATCTCTAAAGTGTCTGTCTTTGTTGGTTTGTAGGTTTAAATTGCCTGTTTTTCTCTTTTAGTATGTCTGAAGTGTCTGTCATTGTTGGTTTGTATGTCTGAAGTGTCTGTCTTTGTTGGTTTGTACGTCAAAAGTGCCTGTCTTTCTCTGTTTGTGTGTCTGAAATGTTTGTCTTTGTTGGTATGTATGTATAAAGTGCCTTTCTTTCTCTGTTTGTATGTCTGAAGTGTTTGTCTTTGTAGGTTTGTATGTCTTAAATGTCTGTCTTTGTTGGTTTTATGTCTAAAGTGCTTGTCTTTCTCTTCTTGTATGTCTGAAGTGTTTGTCTTTGTTCGTTTGTATGTCTGAAGTGTCTGTCTTTGTTGGTTTTTAAGTCTAAAGTGCCTGTGTTTCTCTCGTTGTATGTCTGAAGTGTTTGTCTTTGTTGGTTTGTATGTCTGAAGTGTCTGTCTTTGTTGGTTTGTATGTCTAAATTTTCTGTCTTTCTCTGTTTGTATGTCTGAAGTGTTTGTCATTGTCGGTTGTATGTCTGAAGTGTTTGTCTTTGTTGGTTTGCATGTCAAAAGTGCCTGTCTTTCTCTGTTTGTGTGTCGGAAGTGTTTGTCTTTGTAGGTTTTTATGTCTGAAGTGTCTGTCTTTGTTCGTTTATATGTCTAAAGTGTTTCTCTTTCTCTGTTTTCATGTCTGAAGTGTCTGTCTTTGTTGGTTTGTATGTCTGAAGTTTCTTTCTTTGTTGGTTAGTATGTCTAAAGTGCCTGTCTTTCTCTGTTTGTGTGTCTGAGGTGTTTGTGTTTGTTGGTTTGTATGTCTTAAGTGTCGGTCTTTCACTGTTTCTATGTCTAAAGTGTTTGTCTTTCTCTGTTTGTAAGTCTGAAGTGTCTGTCTTTGTTGGTTTGTATGTCAAAGGTGCATGCCTTTCTCTGTTTGTATTTCTGAGGTGTTTCTCTTTGTTGGTTTGTATGTCTGAAGTGTCTGTCTTTCACTGTTTGTATGTCTAAAGTGTTTGTCTGTCTCTGTTTTTATGTTTGAAGTATTTGTGTTTGTATGTCTAAAGTGTCTGTCTTTGTTGCTTTGTATTTATAAAGTGCCCATGTTTCTGTTTCTATGTCTGAAGTGTTTGTCTTTGTTGGTTTGTATGTTTGAAGTGTCTGTCTATCTCTGTTTGTATGTCTGAAGTGTCTGTCTTTCTTTGTTTGTATGTCTGAAGTGTCTGTCTTTGTTGGTTTGTATGTCTAAAGTGTCTGTCTTTTTCGGGTATATATGTCCAAAGCTCTTGTTTTTCTCTGTTTTTGTGTCTGAAGTGCTTGTCTTTGTTGGTTTGTATGTCTAAAGTACCTGTCTTTCTCTGTTTGTATGTCTGAAGTGTTTTTCTTTGTTGGTTTATATTTCTGAAGTGTTTGTCTTTGTTAGTTTGTATGTCTATAGTGCCTGTCTTTGTTGATTTGTATTTCTGAAGCGTCTGTCTTTATTGGTTTATATGTCTAAAGTGCCTGTCTTTCTCTGTTTGTATGTCTTAAGTGTTTGTCTTTCTCTGCTTGTATGTCTGAAGTGTTTATCTTGGTTGGTTTGTATTTCTGAAGTGTCTTTTATTGTTGGTTTGTATGTCTAAAGTGCATGTCTTTCTCTATGTGTATCTCTGAAGTGTTTGTCTTCGTTGGTTTGCATGTCTGAAGTGGTTGTCTTTGTTGGTTTTTATGTTTGAAGTGCCTGTCTTTCTCTTTTTGTATGTCTGAAGTTTCTGTCTTTGTTGGTTAGTATGTCTAAAGTGTTTGTCTTTCTCTGTTTGTATGTCTGAAGTGTCTGTCTTTGTTGGTTTGTATGTTTAAAGTGCATACCTTTCTCTGTTTGTATGTCTGAAGTGTTTGTCTTTCTCTGTTTGTATGTCTGAAGTGTTTGTCCTTGTTGGTTTGTATGTCTGAAGTGTCTGTCGTTGTTGGTTTGTATGTCTAAAGTGCATGTCTTTCTCAGTTTTTTTTGTCTGAAGGTTTGTATGTCTCAATTGTCTGTCAAGTGTTGGTTTGTATATCTAAAAGTGCCTGTCTTTCTCTTTTTGTATGTCTGAAGTGTTTTTCTTTGTTGGAGTGTATGTCTGAAGTGTTTGTATTTGTTGGTGTGCACATCTATAGTGTCTTTCTTTGTTGGTTTGAATGTCGAAAGTGCCTGATTTTCTCTGTTTCTATGTCTGTAGTGTTTATCTTTGTTGGTTTGTATTTCATAAGTGTCTGTTATTGTTGGTTTGTATGTCTAAAGTGCATGTCTTTCTCTGTTTGTATCTCTGAAGTGTTTGTCTTCGTTGGTTTGCATGTCTGAAGTGTCTGTCTTTGTTGGTTTGTATGTCTAAAGTTTACTTCTTTCTTTGTTTGTGTGTCTGAAGTGTTTGTCTTTCTTGGTTTGTATGTCTGAAGTGTCTGTCTTTGTTTGTTTGTATGTCTAAAGTGTCTGCCTTTCTCTGTTTCTGTGTCTGAAGTGTTTGTCTTTGTTGGTTTGTATTTTTGAAGTGTCTGTCTATCTCTGTTTGTATGTCTGAAGTGTCTGTCATTATTTGTTTGTATGTCTGAAGTGTCTGTCTTTGTTGGTTTGTATGTATAAAGTGCCTGTTTTTCTCTGTTTGTATGTCTGAAGTGTTTGTCTTTGTTGCTTTGTATGTCTAAAGTGTCTGTCTTTGTTGGTTTGTAGGTTTAAATTGCCTGTCTTTCTCTGTTAGTATGTCTGAAGTGTCTGTCATTGTTGGTTTGTATGCCTGAAGTGTCTGTCTTTGTTGGTTTGTATGTCTGAAGTGTCTGTCTTTCTCGGTTTGTATGTCTAAAGTGTTTGTCTTTCTCTGTTTTTATGTTTGAAGTGTATGTGTTTGCATGTCTAAAGTGTCTGTCTTTGTTGCTTTGTATTTCTAAAGTGCCCGTCTATCTCTGTTTGTATGTCTGAAGTGTTTGTCTTTGTTGGTTTGTATGTCTGAAGTGTTTGTCTTTGTTGGTTTGTATGTTTGAAGTGTCTGTCTTTCTCGGTTTGTATGTCTAAAGTGTTTGTCTTTCTCTGTTTTTATGTTTGAAGTGTTTGTGTTTGCATGTCTGAAGTGTCTGTCTTTGTTGCTTTGTATTTCTAAAGTGCCCGTCTATCTCTGTTTGTATGTCTGAAGTGTTTGTCTTTGTTGGTTTGTATGTCTGAAGTGTTTGTCTTTGTTGGTTTGTATGTCTGAAGTGTCTCTCTTTCTCGGTTTGTATGTCTAAAGTGTTTGTCTTTCTCTGTTTGTATGGCTGAAGTGTTTTTCTTTGTTGGAGTGTAGTCTTTCTCAGTTCTTTTGTCTGAAGGTTTGTATGTCTAAAGTGTCGGTCTTTGTTGGTTTGAATTTCTAAAGTGCCTGTCTTTCTCTATTTGTATGTCTGAAGTGTTTTTCTTTGTTGGAGTGTATGTCTGAAGTGTTTGTATTTGTTGGTTTGTATGTCTATAGTGTCCGTCTTTGTTGGTTTGTATGTCTAAAGTTACTGTCTTTCTCTGTTTGTATGTCTGAAGTGTTTGTCTTTGTTGGTTTGTATGTCTGAAGTGTCTGTCTTTGTTTGTTTATATGTCTAAAGTGTCTGCCTTTCTCTGTTTCTGTGTCTGAAGTGTTTGTCTTTGTTGGTTTGTATTTTTGAAGTGTCTGTCTATCTCTCTTTGTATGTCTGAAGTATCTGTCATTATTTGTTTGTATGTCTGAAGTGTTTGTCTTTGTTGGTTTGTATGTCTGAAGTGGCTGTCTTTCTTTGTTCGTATGTCTGAAGTGTTTGTCTTAGTTGGTTTGTATGTCTGAAGTGTCTGTATTTGTTGGTTTGTATGTCTAAAGTGCCTGTCTTTCTCTGTTTGTATGTCTGAAGTGTTTGTCTTTGTTGCTTTGTATGTCTAAAGTGTCTGTCTTTGTTGGTTTGTAGGATTAAATTGCCTGTTTTTCTCTGTTAGTATGTCTGAAGTGTCTGTCATTGTTGGTTTGTATGTCTGAAGTGTCTGTCTTTGTTGGTTTGTAAGTCAAAAGTGCCTTGCTTTCTCTGTTTGTGTGTTTGTTTTTGTTAGTTTGTATGTCTGAGGTGTCTTTCTTTGTTGGTATGTATGTCTAAAGTGCCTTTCTTTCTCTGTTTGTATGTCTGAAGTGTTTGTCTTTGTAGGTTTGTATGTCTTAAGTGTCTGCCTTTGTCGTCTTTATGTCTAACGTGCTAGTCTTTCTCTTTTTGTATGTCGGAAGTGTTTGTCTTTGTTCGTTTGTATGTCTGAAGTGTCTGTATTTGTTGGTTTGTATGTCTAAATTGTCTGTCTTTCTCTGTTTGTATGTCTGAAGTGTTTGTCATTGTCAGTTGTATGTCTGAAGTGTTTGTCTTTGTTGGTTTGCATGTCAAAAGTGCCTGTCTTTCTCTGTTTGTATGTCGGAAGTGTTTGTCTTTGTTGGTTTTTATGTCTGAAGTGTCTGTCTTTGTTTGTTTGTATGTCTAAAGTGTTTCTCTTTCTCTGTTTGTATGTCTGAAGTGTCTGTCTTTGTTGGTTTGTATGTCTGAAGTTTCTGTCTTTGTTGGTTAGTATGTCTAAAGTGCCTGTCTTTCTCTGTTTGTATGTCTGAAGTGTTTGTCTTTGTTGGTTTGTATGTCTGAAGTGTCTGTCTTTCTCTGTTTGTATGTCTAAAGTGTTTGTCTTTCTCTGCTTGTATGTCTGAAGTGTTTGTCTTTGTTGGTTTGTATGTTTGAAGTGTCTGTCTTTGTGGGTTTGTATGTCTAAAGTGCCTGTCTTTCTCCGTTAGTATGTTTGAAGTGTTTGTCTTTGATGGTTTGTATGTCTAAAGTGCTTGTCCTTCTCTGTTTGTATGTCCGAAGTGTTTGTCTTTGTTGGTTTGTATGTCTGAAGTGTTTGTCTTTGTTGGTTTGTATGTCTGAAGTATCTGTCTTTCTCGCTTTGTATGTCCAATGTGTTGGTCTTTCTCTGTTTGTATGTCTGAAGTGTCTGTCTTTGTTGGTTTGTTTGTCAAAGGTGCATGTCTTTGTCAGTTAGTATGTCAGAGGTGTTTGTGTTTGTTGGTTTGTATGTCTGAAGTGTCTGTCTTTCACTGTTTGTATGTCTAAAGTGTTTGTCTGTCTCTGTTTGTATGTCTGAAGTGTTTTTGTTTCTGGGTTTGTATGTCTAAAGTGTCTGTCTTTGTTGCTTTGTATTTCTAAAGTGCCTATCCATCTCTGTTTGTATGTCTGAAGTGTTTGTCTTTGTTGGTTTGTATGTCTGAAGTGTCTATCTTGGTTGGTTTGTATGTCTAAAGTGCTTGTCTTTGTTGTTTTGTATGTCGAAAGTGCCTGTCTTTCTCTTTTTGTATGTCTGAAGTGTTTTTCTTTGTTGGTTTGTATGTCCAAAGTGTGTGTCATTGTTGGGCTGTGTGTCCATTGTGTCTGTCATTGTTGGTTTGTATGTCTATAGTGCCAGTCTTTGTTGGTTTGGTTGTCTAAATTGCCTGTCTTTCTCTGTTTGTATGTCTGAAGTGTTTGTCTTTCTCTGTTTGTATGTCTGAAGTGTTCGTGTTTCTCTGTTTGTATTTCTGAAGTGTCTGTCTTTATCTGTTTGTAGGTCTAAAGTGCATGTCTTTCTCTTTTGTATGTCTGAAGTGTTTGTCTTTGTTGTTTTGTATGTTTGAAGTGTTTGTCTTTGTTGGTTTTTATGTCTTAAGTGTCTGTCTTTTTTGGTTTGTATGTGTAAAGTGCATGTTTTTCTCTGTTTGTATGTCCGAAGTATTTGTCTTTGTTGTTTTGTAGGTCTGAAGTTTTTGTCTTTGTTGGTTTGTATGTCTGAAGTGTCTGTCTTTCTCTGTTTGTATGTCCAAAGTGTTTGTCTTTCTCTGTTTGTATGTCTGAAGTGTCTGTCTTTGTTGGTTTGTATGTCTAAAGTGCCTGTCTTTCTCTGTTTGTATGTCCGAAGTGTTTGTCTTTGTTGGTTTGTATGTCTGAAGTGTTTATCTATGTTAGTTTTTATATCTGAAGTGTCTGTCTTTCTCTGTTTGTATGTCTAAAGTGTTTGTCTTTCTCAGTTTGTATGTCTGAAGTGACTGTCTTTATTGGTTTGTGTGTCTAAAGTGCTTGTCTTTGTTGGTCTCTATGTCTTAAGTGTGTGTCGTTGTTGGTTTGTATGTCTAAAGTGCATGTTCTTCTCTGTTTCTATGTCTGAAGTGTTTTTCTTTGTTGGTTTGTATGTCTCAAGTGTCTGTCTTTGTTGGTTTGTATGTCTAAAGTGCCTGTCTTTTTCTGTTTGCATTTTTGAAGTATTTTTCTTTGTTGGTTTGTATGTCTGAAGTGTTTGTCTTTGTTGGGTTGTATGTTCATAGTGTCTCTCTTTGTTGGTTTGTATGTCTAAATTGCCTGTCTTTCTCTGTTTGTATGTCTGAAGTGTTTGTCTTTCTCTTTTTGTACGTCTGAAGTGTTCGTCTTTGTTGGTTTGTATGTCCTAAGTGGTTGTCTTTGTTGGTTTGTATGTCCGAAGTGTCTGTCTTTCTCTGTTTGTATGTCTAAAGTGTTTGTGTTTCTCTGTTTGTATTTCTGAAGTGTCTGTCTTTGTTGGTTTGTATGTTTAAAGTGCTTGTCTTTGTTGGTTTCTATGTCTTAAGTGTCTGTCATTGTTGGTTTGTATGTCTAAAGTGCATGTCTTTCTCTGTTTCTATGTCTAAAGTGTTTGTCTTTGTTGGTTTGTTTGTCTGAAGTGTCTGTCTTTGTTGGTTTGTAAGTCCAAAGTGCATGTCTTTCTTTGTTTGTATGTCTGAAGCGTTTGCCTTTGTTGGTTTGTATATTTGAAGTGTTTGTCTTTGTTGGTTCGTATGTTTGAAGTGTCTGTCTTTGTTGGTTTGTATGTCTAAAGTGCATGTCTTTCTTGGTCTGTTTGTCTGAAGTGTTTGTATTTGTTGGTTTGTATGTCTAAAGTGCTTGTCGTTCTCTGTTTGTATGTCTGAAGTGTTTTTTTTTGTTGGTTTGTATGTCTGAACTGTCTTTCTCTGTTTGTATGTCTGAAGTGTTTGTCATTGTCAGTTGTATGTCTGAAGTGTTTGTCTTTGTTGGTTTGCATGTCAAAAGTGCCTGTCTTTCTCTGTTTGTATGTCGGAAGTGTTTGTCTTTGTTGGTTTTTATGTCTTAAGTGTCTGTCTTTGTTTGTTTATATGTCTAAAGTGTTTCTCTTTCTCTGTTTGTATGTTTGAAGTGTCTGTCTTTGTTGGTTTGTACGTCGAAAGTGCCTGTCTTTCTCTGTTTGTGTGTCTGAAGTGTTTGTCTTCGTTGGTTTATAT
Source organism: Artemia sinica (assembly GCA_027921565.1). Taxonomy (NCBI): domain Eukaryota; kingdom Metazoa; phylum Arthropoda; class Branchiopoda; order Anostraca; family Artemiidae; genus Artemia; species Artemia sinica. Next base: position 89,938,826 of record CM051256.1, on the reverse strand, counting down.
GTCTGAGGTGCCTTTCTTTGTTGGTATGTATGTCTAAAGTACCTTTTTTTCTCTGTTTGTATGTCTGAAGTGTTTGTCTTTGTAGGTTTGTATGTCTTAAGCGTCTGTCTTTGTCAGTTTTATTTCTAAAGTGCTTGTCTTTCTCTTTTTGTATGTCTGAAGTGTTTGTCTTTGTTGGTTTGTAAGTCCTAAAGTGCCTGTCTTTCTCTCTTTGTATGTCTGAAGTGTTTGTCTTTGTTGGTTTGCATGTCAAAAGTGCCTGTCTTTGTTGGTTTGTATGTCTAAATTGTCTGTCTTTCTCTGTTTTTTATGTCTGAAGTGTTTGTCATTGTCGGTTGTATGTCTGAAGTGTTTGTCTTTGTTGGTTTGCATGTCAAAAGTGCCTGTCTTTCTCTGTTTGTATTTCGGAAGTGTTTGTCTTTGTTGGTTTTTATGTCTTAAGTGTCTGTCTTTGTTTGTTTATATTTCTAAAGTGTTTCTCTTTCTCTGTTTGTATGTCTGAAGTGTCTGTCTTTGTTGGTTTGTATGTCTGAAGTTTCTGTCTTTGTTGGTTTGTATGTCTAAAGTGCCTGTCTTTCTCTGTTTGTATGTCTGAAGTGTTTGTCTTTGTTGGTTTGTAAGTCCTAAAGTGCCTGTCTTTCTCTCTTTGTATGTCTGAAGTGTTTGTCTTTGTTGGTTTGCATGTCAAAAGTGCCTCTCTTTCTCTGTTTGTATGTCGGAAGTGTTTGTCTTTGTTGGTTTTTATGTCTTAAGTGTCTGTCTTTGTTTGTTTATATGTCTAAAGTGTTTCTCTTTCTCTGTTTGTATGTCTGAAGTGTTTGTCTTTGTTGGTTTGAATATCTGAAGTGGCTGTCTTTCTTTGTTCGTATGTCTGAAGTGTTTGTCTTTGTTGGTTTGTATGTCTGAAGTGTCTGTATTTGTTGGATTGTATGTCTAAAGTGCCTGTGTTTCTCTGTTTGTATGTCTGAAGTGTTTGTCTTTGTTGCTTTGTATGTCTAAAGTGTCTGTCTTTGTTGGCTTGTAGGTTTAAATTGCCTGTCTTTTTCTGTTAGTATGTCTGAAGTGTCTGTCATTGTTGGTTTGTATGTCTGAAGTGTCTGTCTTTGTTGGTTTGTAAGTCAAAAGTGCCTGTTTTTCTCTGTTTGTGTGTCTGAAGTGTTTGTCTTCGTTGGTTTATATGTCTGAGGTGTCTTTCTTTGTTGGTATGTATGTCTAAAGTGCCTTTCTTTCTCTGTTTGTATGTCTGAAGTGTTTGTCTTTGTAGGTTTGTATGTCTTAAGTGTTTGTCTTTGTCGTCTTTATGTCTAAAGTGCTTGTCTTTCTCTTTTTGTATGTCTGAAGTGTTTGTTTTTGTTCGTTTTTATGTCTGAAGTGTCTGTCTTTGTTGGTTTGTAAGTCTAAAGTGCCTGTCTTTCTCTCTTTGTATGTCTGAAGTGTTTGTCTTTGTTGGTTTGTATGTCTGAAGTGTCTGTCTTTGTTGGTTTGTATGTCTAAATCGTCTGTCTTTCTCTGTTTGTATGTCTGAAGTGTTTGTCATTGTCTATTGTATGTCTGAAGTGTTTGTCTTTGTTGGTTTGCATGTCAAAAGTGCCTGTCTTTCTCTATTTGTATGTCGGAAGTGTTTGTCTTTGTTGGTTTTTATGTCTGAAGTGTCTGTCTTTGTTTGTTTATATGTCTAAACTGTTTCTCTTTCTCTGTTTGTATGTCTGAAGTGTCTGTCTTTGTTGGTTTGTATGTCTGAAGTTTCTGTCTTTGTTGGTTAGTATGTCTAAAGTGCCTGTCTTTCTCTGTTTGTATGTCTGAAGTGTTTGTTTTTGTTGATTTGTATGTCTAATGTGCCTGTCTTTCTCTGTTTGTATGTCTGAAGTGTTTGTTTTTGTTGATTTGTATGTCTGAAGTGTCTGTCTTCTCTGTTTGTATGTCTAAAGTGTTCGTCTTTTTCTGCTTGTATGTCTGAAGTGTTTGTCTTTGTTCGTTTGTATCTCTGAAGTGTCTGTCTTTGTTGGTTTGTAAGTCTAAAGTGCCTGTCTTTCTCTTTTTGTATGTCGGAAGTGTTTGTCTTTGTTGGTTTGTATGTCTGAAGTGTTTGTTTTTGTTGGTTTGTATGTCTAAATTGTCTGTCTTTCTCTGTTTGTATGTCTGAAGTGTTTGTCATTGTCGGTTGTATGTCTGAAGTGTTTGTCTTTGTTGGTTTGCATGTCAAAAGTGCCTGTCTTTCTCTGTTTGTATGTCGGAAGTGTTTGTCTTTGTTGGTTTTTATGTCCGAAGTGTCTGTCTTTGTTTGTTTATATGTCTAAAGTGTTTCTCTTTCTCTGTTTGTATGTCTGAAGTGTCTGTCTTTGTTGGTTTGTATGTCTGAAGTTTCTGTCTTTGTTGGTTAGTATGTCTAAAGTGCCTGTCTTTCTCTGTTTGTATGTCTGAAGTGTTTGTCTTTGTTGGTTTGTATGTCTGAAGTGTCTGTCTTTCTCTGTTTGTATGCCTAAAGTGTTTGTCTTTCTCTGCTTGTATGTCTGAAGTGTTTGTCTTTGTTGGTTTGTATGTTTGAAGTGTCTGTCTTTGTGGGTTAGTATGTCTAAAGTGCCTGTCTTTCTCCGTTAGTATGTTTGAAGTGTTTGTCTTTGTTGGTTTGTATGTCTAAAGTGCTTGTCCTTCTCTGTTTGTATGTCCGAAGTGTTTGTCTTTGTTGGTTTGAATGTCTGAAGTGTTTGTCTTTGTTGGTTTGTATGTCTGAAGTATCTGTTTTTCTCTAAAGTGTTTGTCTTTGTTGCTTTGTATTTCTAAAGTGCCTATCCATCTCTGTTTGTATGTCTGAAGTGTTTGTCTTTGCTGGTTTGTATGTCTGAAGTGTCTATCTTGGTTGGTTTGTATGTCTAAAGTGCTTGTCTTTGTTGTTTTGTATGTCGAAAGTGCCTGTCTTTCTCTTTTTGTATGTCTGAAGTGTTTGTCTTTGTTGGTTTGTATGTCTGAAGTGTCTGTCTTTGTTGGTTTGTATGTCTAAAGTGCCTGTCTTTCTCCGTTAGTATGTTTGAAGTGTTTGTCTTTGTTGGTTTGTATGTCTAAAGTGCTTGTCCTTCTCTGTTTGTATGTCCAAAGTGTTTGTCTTTGTTGGTTTGTGTGTCTGAAGTATCTGTCTTTCTCGGTTTGTATGTCTAAAGTGTTTGTCTTTCTCTGTTTGTATGTCTGAAGTGTCTGTCTTTGTTGGTTTGTTTGTCAAAGGTGCATGTCTTTCTCTGTTTGTATGTCTGAGGTGTTTGTGTTTGTTGGTTTGTATGTCTGAAGTGTCTGTCTTTCACTGTTTGTATGTCTAAAGTGTTTGTCTGTATCTGTTTGTATGTCTGAAGTGTTTTTGTTTGTTGGTTTGTATGTCTAAAGTGTCTGTCTTTGTTGCTTTGTATTTCTAAAGTGCCTGTCTATCTCTGTTTGTATGTCTCAAGTGTTTGTCTTTGCTGGTTTGTATGTCTGAAGTGTCTATCTTTGTTGGTTTGTATGTCTAAAGTGCTTGTCTTTGTTGTTTTGTATGTTGAAAGTGCCTGTCTTTCTCTGTTTTTATGTCTGAAGTGTTTTTCTTTGTTTTTTTGTATGTCCAAAGTGTTTGTCATTTTTGGGTTGTGTGTCCATAGTGTCTGTCATTGTTGGTTTGTATGTCTAAAGTGCCTGTCTTTGTTTATTTGTATGTCTGAAGTATCTGTCTTTGTTGGTTTGTATGTCTAAATTGCCTGTCTTTCTCTGTTTGTATGTCTGAAGTGTTTGTCTTTCTCTGTTTGTATGTCTGAAGTGATGTCTTTATTGGTTTGTATGTCTGAAGTGTCTGTCTTTATCTGTTTGTATATCTAAAGTGCATGTCTTTCTCTTTTGTATGTCTGAAGTGTTTGTCTTTGTTGTTTTGTATATTTGAAGTGTTTGTCTTTGTTGGTTCTTATGTTTGAAGTGTCTGTCTTTTTGGTTTGTATGTGTAAAGTGCATGTTTTTCTCTGTTTGTATGTCCGAAGTATTTGTCTTTGTTGGTTTGTATGTCTGAAGTGTTTGTCTTTGTTGGTTTGTATGTCTGAAGTGTCTGTCTTTCTCTGTTTGTATGTCTAAAGTGTTCGTCTTTCTCTGTTTGTATGTCTGAAGTGTTTGTCTTTGTTGGTTTGTATGTCTGAAGTGTCTGTCTTTGTTGGTTTGTATGTCTAAAGTGCCTGTCTTTCTCCGTTAGTATGTTTGAAGTGTTTGTCTTTGTTGGTTTGTATGTCTAAAGTGCTTGTCGTTCTCTGTTTGTATGTCCGAAGTGTTTGTCTTTGTTCGTTTGTATGTCTGAAGTGTTTGTCTTTGTTAGTTTGTATGTCTGAAGTATCTGTCTTTCTCGATTTGTATGTCTGAAGTGTTTGTCTTTCTCTGTTTGTATGTCTGAAGTGTCTGTCTTTGTTGGTTTGTTTGTCAAAGGTGCATGTCTTTCTCTGTTTGTGTGTCTGAGGTGTTTGTGTTTGTTGGTTTGTATGTCTGAAGTGTCTGTCTTTCACTGTTTGTATGTCTAAAGTGTTTGTCTTTCTCTGTTTGTATGTCTGAAGTGTTTGTCTTTGTTGGTTTGTATGTCTGAAGTGTCTGTCTTTGTTGCTTTGTATTTCTAAAGTGCCTGTCTATCTCTGTTTGTATGTCTGAAGTGTTTGTCTTTGTTGGTTTGTATGTCTGAAGTGTCTATCTTTGTTGGTTAGTATGTCTAAAGTACTTGTCTTTGTTGTTTTGTATGTCAAAAGTGCCTGTCTTTCTCTGTTTGTATGTCTGAAGTGTTTTTCTTTGTTGGTTTGTATGTCCTAAGTGTTTGTCATTGTTGGGTTGTGTGTCCATAGTGTCTGTAATTGTTGGTTTGTATGTCTAAAGTGCTTGTCTTTCTCTGTTTGTATGTCCAAAGTGTTTGTTTTTGTTGGTTTGTATGTCTGAAGTGTCTGTCTTTGTTGGTTTCTATGTCTAAATTGCCTGTCTTTCTCTGTTTGTGTTTCTGACGTGTTTGTCATTGTCGGTTGTATGTCTGAAGTGTTTGTCTTTGTTGGTTTGCATGTCAAAAGTGCCTTTCCTTTTCTGTTTGTATGTCTGAAGTGTTTGTCTTTGTTGGTTTTTATATCTGAAGTGTCTTTCTTTGTTTGTTTATATGTGTAAAGTGTTTCTCTTTCTCTGTTTGTATGTCTGAAGTGTCTGTCTTTGTTGGTTAGTATGTCTAAAGTGCCTGTCTTTCTCTGTTAATATGTTTGAAGTGTTTGTCTTTGTTGGTTTGTATGTCTGAAGTGTCTGTCTTTCTCTGTTTGTATGTCTAAAGTGTTTGTCTTTCTCTGCTTGTATGTCTGAAGTGTTTGTCTTTGTTGGTTTGTATGTCCGAGGTGTTTATCTTTGTTGGTTTGTATGTCTGAAGTGTTTGTCTTTGTTGGTTTGTATGTCTGAAGTGTCTGTCTTTCTCGGTTTGTATGTCTAAAGTGTTTGTCTTTCTCTCTTTGTATATCTGAAGTGTCTGTCTTTGTTAGTTTGCATGTCAAGGGTGCATGTCTTTCTCTGTTTGTATGTCTGAGGTGTTTTTCTTTGATGGTTTGTATGTCTGAAGTGTCTGTATTTCACTGTTTTTATGTCTAAAGTGTTTGTTGTCTCTGTTTGTATGTCTGAAGTGTTTGTGTTTGTTGGTTTGTGTGTCTAAAGTGTCTGTCTTTGTTGCTTTGTATTTCTAAAGTGCCTGTCTATCCCTGTCTGTATGTCTGAAGTATTTATCCTTGTTGGTTGGTATGTCTCAAGTGTCTATCTTTGTTGGTTTGTATGTCTAAATGCTTGTCTTTGTTGGTTTGTATGTCTAAAGTGCCTGTCTTTCTCTGTTTGTATGCCTGAGGTGTTTTTCTTTGTTGGTTTGTATGTCCGAAGTGTTTGTCTTTGTTGGGTTGTATGTCTGAAGTGTCTGTCTTTGTCGGTTTGTATGTCTAAATTGCCTTCCTTTCTCTTTTTGTATGTCTGAAGTGTTTGTCTTTCTCTGTTTTTATGTCTGAGGTGTCTGTCTTTGTTGGTTTGTATGTCTGAAGTGTCTGTCTTTCTCTGTTTGTATGTCTAAAGTGTTTGTCTTTCTCTGCTTGTATGTTGGAAGTGTTTGTCTTTGTTGGTTTGTATTTCTGAAGTATCTGTCTTTGTTGGTTTGTATGTCTAAAGTGCCTGTCTTTCTCCGTTTGTAGGTTTGAAGTGTTTGTCTTTTTTGGTTTGTATGTCTGAAGTGTCTGTATTTGTTGGTTTGTATGTCTAAAGTGCCTGTCTTTCTATTTTAGTATGTCTGACGTATTTGTCTTTGTTGGTTTGTATGTCTGAATTGTCTGTCTTTGTTGGTTTGTATGTCTAAAGTGCATGTCTTTCTCTTTTTGTATGTCTGAAGTGTTTGTTTTTGTTGCTTTGTTTGTTTGAAGTGTTTGTCTTTCTTGGTTTTTATGCTTGAAGTGTCTGTCTTTGTTGGTTTGTGTGTCTAAAGTGCATGTTTTTCTCTGTTTTTATGTCTGAAGTGTTTGTCTTTGTTGGTTTGTGTGTCTGAAGTGTTTGTCTTTGTTGGTTTGTATGTCTGAAGTGTCTGTCTTTCTCTGTTTGTATGTCTAAAGTGTTTGTCTTTCTCTGTTTGTATGTCTGAAGTGTCAGTCTTTGTTAGTTTGTATGTCTAAAGTGCCTGTCTTTCTCCGTTTGTATGTCTAAAGTGTTTGTCTTTTTTGGTTTGTATGTCTGAAGTGTTTGTCTTTGTTGGTTTGTATGTCTGAAGTGTCTGTCTTTCTCTGTTTGTATGTCTAAAGTGTTTGTCTTTTTCAGTTTGTATGTCTGAAGTTTCTGTTTTTGTTGGTTTGTATGTCAAAAGTGCTTGTCTTTGTTGGTTTCTATGTCTTAAGTGTCTGTCGTTGTTGGTTTGCATGTCTAAAGTGCATGTCTTTCTCTGTTTCTATATCTGAAGTGTTTTTTTTGGTGGTTTTTATGTCTCAAGTGTCTGTCTTTGTTGGTTTGAATGTCTAAAGTGCCTGTCTTTCTCTGTTTGTATGTCTGAAGTTTTTTTTCTTTGTTGGTTTGTATGTCTGAAGTGTTTGTCTTTGTTGGGTTGTATGTCCATAGTGTCTGTCTTTGTTGATTTGTATGTCTAAAGTGCCTGTCTTAGTTGATTTGTATGTCAGAAGTGTGTGTCTTTGTTTGTTTGTGTGTCTAAATTGCCTGTCTTTCTCTGTTTGTATGTCTGAAGTGTTTGTCTATCTCTATTTGTATGTCTGAAGTGTTTGTCTTTGTTGGTTTGCATGTCTGAACTGTTTGTCTTTATTAGTTTGTATGTCTAAAGTGTTTGTCTTTCTCTGTTTGTATGTCTGAAGTGTCTGTCTTTGTTGGTTTGTATGTCTAAAGTGCTTGTCTCTCTCTGTTTCTATGTCTCAAGTGTTTGTTTTTGTTGGTTTGTTTGTCCGAAGTGTCTGTCTTGGTTGGTTAGTAAGTCTAAAGTGCATGTCATTTTCTGTTTCTATGTCTCAAGTGTTTGTCTTTGTTGGTTTGTTTGTCTGAAGTGTCTGTCTTTGTTGCTTTGTAAGTTTAAAGTGCATGTCTTTCTCTTTTTGTATGTCTGAAGTGTTTGTCTTTGTTGGTTTGTATATTTGAAGTGTTTGTCTTTGTTGGTTCATATGTTTGAAGTGTCTATCTTTGTTGGTTTGTATGTCTAAAGTTCAAGTCTCTCTCTGTTTCTATGTCTCAAGTGTTTGTCTTTGTTGGTTTGTTTGTCTGAAGTGTCTGTCTTTGTTGGTTTGTAAGTCGAAAGTGCATGTCTTTCTCTGTTTCTATGTCTGAAGTGTTTGTCTTTGTTGATTTGTATGTTTGAAGTGTTTGTCTGTGTTGGTTCATATGTTTGAAGTGTCTGTCTTTGTTGGTTTGTATGTCTAAAGTGCATGTCTTTCTCGTTCTGTATGTCTGAAATGTTTGTATTTGCTGGTTTGTATGTCTGAAGTGCTTGTCGTTCTCTGTTTGTATGTCTGAAGCGTTTGTCTTTGTTGGTTTGTATGTCTGAAGTGTTTGTCTTTGTTGGTTTGTATGTCTGAAGTGTCTGTTTTTCTCAGTTTGTATGTCGAAAGTGTTGGTCTTTCTCTGTTTGTATGTCTGAAGTGTCTGTCTTTGTTGGTTTGTATGTCAAAGGTGCATGTCTTTCTCTGTTTTTATGTCTGAGGTGTTTGCCTTTGTTGGTTTTTATGTCTAAAGTGCTTGTCTCTCTCTGTTTCTATGTCTCAAGTGTTTGTCTTTGTTGTATGTCTAAAGTGTCTTTCACTGTTTGTATGTCTAAAGTGTTTGTCTGTCTCTGTTTGTATGTCTGAAGTGTTTGTGTTTGTTGATTTGTATGTCTAAAGTGTCTGTCTTTGTTGCTTTGTATTTCTAAAATGCATGTCTATCTCTGTTTGTATGTCTGAAGTGTTTGTCTTTGTTGGTTTGTATGTCTGAAGTGTCTGTCTTTGTTGGTTTGTATGTCTAAAGTGCTTGTCTTTGTTGGTTTGTATGTCTGAAGTGTATGTTGTTGTTGGTTTATATATCTAAAGTGCATTTCGGTCTTGTTTTTTTTGTCTGAAGGTTTGTATGTCTCAAGTGTCTGTCTTTGTTCGTTTGTAGGTCTAAATTGCCTGTCTTTCTCTATATGTATGTCTGAAGTGTTTTTTTTTTTGAAGTGTATGTCTGAAGTGTTTTATTTGTTGGTTTGTATGTCCATAGTGTCTGTCTTTGTTGGTTGGTGTATGTCTAAAGTGCCTGTCTTTGTTTATTTGTATGTCCGAAGTGTCTGTCTATCTCTGTTCGTATGTCTGAAGTATCTGTCATTATTTGTTTGTATGTCTGAAGTGTCTGTCTTTGTTGGTTTGTATGTCTAAAGTGCCTGTTTTTCTCTGTTTCTATGTCTGAAGTGTTTGTCTTTGTTGGTTTGTATGTCTGAAGTGGCTGTCTTTGTTGGTTTGTATGTCTAAAGTGCCTTTCTTTCTCTGTTTGTATGTCTAAAGTGTTTGTCTTTGTTGCTTTTTATGTCTAAAGTGCTTGTCTTTGTTGGTTTCTATGTCTTAAGTGTCTGTCGTTGTTGGTTTGTGTGTCTAAAGCGCCTGTCTTTATTGATTTGTGTGTCTGAAGTGTCTGTCTTTGTTGGTTTGTATGTCTAAAGTGCCTTTCTTTCTCTGTTTGTATGTCTGAAGTGTCTGTCTTTGTTGGTTTGTATGTCTAAAGTGCTTGTCTTTGTTGGTTTCTATGTCTTAAGTGTCTGTCGTTGTTGGTTTGTATGTCTAAAGTGCATGTCTTTCTCTGTTTCTATGTCTGAAGTGTTTTTCTTTGTTGGTTTGTATGTCTGAAGTGTCTGTCTTTGTTGGTTTGTATGTCTAAAGTGCCTGTCTTTCTCTGTTTGCATGTTTGAAGTATTTTTCTTTGTTGGTTTGTATGTCTGAAGCGTTTGTCTTTGTTGGATTTTATGTCCATAGTGTCTGTCTTTGTTGGTTTGTATGTCTAAAGTGCCTATCTTTATTGATTTGTATGTCTGAAGTGTCTGTCTTTGTTGGTTTGTATGTCTAAAGTGCCTTTCTTTCTCTGTTTGTATGTCTGAAGTGTTTGTCTTTCTCTGTTTGTATGTCTGAAGTGTTTTTCTTTGTTGGTTTTAATGTCCGAAGTGTTTGTCTTTGTTGGTTTGTATGTCTGAAGTGTCTGTCTTTCTCTGTATTTCTAAAGTGTTTGTGTTTCTCTGTTTGTGTGTCTGAAGTGTCTGTCTTTGTTGGTTTGTATATCTAAAGTGCTTGTGTTTATTGGTTTCTATGTCTTAAGTGTTTGTCGTTGTTGGTTTGTATGTCTAAAGTGCATGTATTTCTCTGTTTCTATGTCTAAAGTGTTTGTCTTTGCTGGTTTGTTTGTCTGAAGTATCTGTCTTTGTTGGTTTGTAAGTCCAAAGTGCATGTCTTTCTCTGTTTGTATGTCTGAAGTGTTTGCCTTTGTTGGTTTGTATATTTAAAGTGTTTGTCTTTGTTGGTTCGTATGTTTGAAGTCTCTGTCTTTGTTGGTATGTATGTCTAAAGTGCATGCCTTTCTCTTTTTGTATGTATGAAGTGTTTGTATTTGTTGCTTTGTATGTTTGAAGTATTTGTCTTTGTTGGTTTTTATGCTTGAAGAGTCTGTATTTGTTGGTTTTTATGTCTAAAGTGCCTGTTTTTCTCTGTTTGTATGTCTGAAGTGTTTGTCTTTGTTGGTTTGTATGTCTGAAGTGTTTGTCTTTGTTGGTTTGTATGTCTGAAGTGTCTGTCTTTCTCTGTTTGTATGTCTAAAGTGTTTGTCTTTGTCGGTTTGTATGTCTGAAGTGTCTGTCTTTGTTGGTTTGTATGTCTGAAGTGTCTGTCTTTCTCTGTTTGTATGTCTTAAGTGTTTTTCTTTGTTGCTTTGTATGTTTGAAGTGTTTGTCTTTGTTGGTTTTTAAACTTGAAGAGTCTGTCTTTGTTGGTTTGTATGTCTAAAGAGCATGTTTTTCTCTGTTTGTGTGTCTGAAGTGTTTGTCTTTGTTGGTTTGTATGTCTGAAGTGTTTGTCTTTGTTGGTTTGTATGTCTGAAGTGTCTGTCTTTCTCTGTTTGTATGTCTAAAGTGTTTGTCTTTCTCTGTTTGTATGTCTGAAGTGTCTGTCTTTGTTATTTTGTATGTCTAAAGTGCATGTCTTTCTCTGTTGTATGTCCGAAGTGGTTGTCTTTGTTGGTTTGTATGTCTGAAGTGTTTGTCTTTGTTGGTTTGTATGTATGAAGTGTCTGTCTTTCTCTTTTTGTATGTCTAAAGTGTTTGTCTTTCTCAGTTTGTATGTCTGAAGTGTCTGTCTTTGTTGGTTTCTATGTCTGAAGTGTTTGTCTTTGTTGGTTTATAAGCCAATAGTTTCTGACTCTGTTCATTTGTATGCCTGAATTGTCTGTATTTATTTGTTTGTATTTCTGTAGTGTCCGTCTTTGTTGCTTTGTGTGTCTAAAGTGTTTATCTTTCTCTGTTTGTGTGTCTGAAGTGTTTATCTTTGTTGGTTTGTATGTTTGAAGTGTCTGTCTTTGTTGGTTTGTATGTCTAAAGTGCCTGTCTTTCTCTGTTTGTATGTCTGAAGTGTTTTTCTTTGTTGGTTTGTATATGTTAATTTTTTTGTCTTTGTTGGGTTGTATATCCATAGTGTTTGTCTTTGTTGGTTTGTATGTCTAAAGTGCTTGTCTTTGGTGATTTTTGTGTCTGAAGTGTTTGTCTTTGTTGGTTTGTATGTCTAGATTGCCCGTCTTTCTCTGTTTTTATGTCTGAAGTGTTTGTCTTTCTCTGTTTGTTTGTCTGAAGTGTTTGTCTTTGTTAGTTTGTATGTCTAAAGTGCATCTCTTTCTCGTTCTGTATGTCTGAAATGTTTGTATTTGTTGGTTTGTATGTCAAAAGTTCTTGTCGTTCTCTGTTTGTATGTCCGAAGTGTTTGTCTTTGTTGGTTTGTATGTCTGAAGTGTTTGTCTTTGTTGGTTTGTATGTCTGAAGTGTCTGTCTTTCTCGGTTTGTATGTCTAAAGTGTTTGTCTTTCTCTGTTTGGGTGTCTGAAGTGTCTGTCTTTGCTGGTTTGTATGTCAAAGGTGCATGTCTTTCTCTATTTTTATGTCTAAGGTGTTTGCCTTTGTTGATTTGTATGTCTGAAGTGTCTGTTTTTCACTGTTTGTATGTCTGAAGTGTTTGTCTGTCTCTGTTTGTATGTCCAAAGTGTTTGTGTTTTTTGATTTGTATGTCTAAAGTGTCTGTCTTTGTTGCTTTGTATTTCTAAAGTGCATGTCTACCTCTGTTTGTATGTCTGAAGTGTCTATCTTTGTTGGTTTGTATGTCTTAAGTGCTTGTCTTTGTTGGTTTGTATGTCTGATGTGTATGTTGTTGTTGGTTTATATGTCTAAAGTGCATGTCTTTCTCAGTTTTTTTGTCTGAAGGCTTGTATGTCTCAAGTGTCTGTCTTTGTTCGTTTGTATGTCTAAAGTGCCTGTCTTTCTCTATTTGTATGTCTGAAGTGTTTTTTTGGTTTGAGTGTATGTCTGAAGTGTTTGTATTTGTTGGTTTGTATGTCCATAGTGTCTGCCTTTGTTGGTTTGTATGTCTAAAGTGCCTTTCTTTGTTTATTTGTATGTCTGAAGTGCTTGTCTTTGTTGGTTTGTATGTCTAAAGTGCCTTTCTTTCTCTGTTTGTATGTCTGAAGTGTTTGTCTTTGTTGCTTTTTATGTCTAAAGTGCTTGTCTTTGTTGGTTTATATGTCTTAAGTGTCTGTCGTTGTTGGTTTGTATGTCTAAAGTGCATGTCTTTCTCTGTTTCTATGTCTGAAGTGTTTTTCTTTGTTGGTTTGTATGTCTCAAGTGTCTGTCTTTGTTCGTTTGTATGTCTAAAGTGCCTGTCTTTCTCTGTTTGCATGTTTGAAGTATTTTTCTTTGTTCGTTTGTATGTCTGAAGTGTTTATCTTTGTTGGATTTTATATCCATAGTGTCTGACTTTGTTGCTTTCTATGTCTAAAGTGCCTGTCTTTATTGATTTGTATGTCTGAAGTGTTTGTCTTTCTCTGTTTGTATGTCTGAAGTGTTTGTCTTTGTTGGTTTTAATGTCCGAAGTGTTTGTCTTTGTTGGTTTGTATGTCTGAAGTGTCTGTCTTTCTCTGTATTTCTAAAGTGTTTGTGTTTCTCTGTTTGTGTGTCTGAAGTGTCTGTCTTTGTTGGTTTGTATATCTAAAGTGCTTGTGTTTATTGGTTTCTATGTCTTAAGTGTTTGTCGTTGTTGGTTTGTATGTCTAAAGTGCATGTCTTTCTCTGTTTCTTTGTCTAAAGTGTTTGTCTTTGCTGGTTTGTTTGTCTGAAGTATCTGTCTTTGTTGGTTTGTAAGTCCAAAGTGCATGTCTTTCTCTGTTTGTATGTCTGAAGTGTTTGCCTTTGTTGGTTTGTATATTTAAAGTGTTTGTCTTTGTTGGTTCGTATGTTTGAAGTCTCTGTCTTTGTTGGTTTGTATGTCTAAAGTGCATGTCTTTCTCGGTCTCTATGTCTGAAGTGTTTGTATTTGTTGATTTGTATGTCTAAAGTGCTTCTCATTCTATGTTTGTATGTCCAAAGTGTTTGTTTTTGTTGGTTTGTATGTCTGAAGTGTTTGTCTTTGTTGGTTTGCATGTTCAAAGTGCCTGTCTTTCTCTGTTTGTATATCTGAAGTGTTTGTCTTTGTTTGTTTTTATATCTGAAGTGTCTTTCTTTGTTTGTTTATATGTCTAAAGTGTTTCTATTTCCATATTTGTATGTCTTAAGTGTCTGTCTTTGTTGGTTTGTATGTCTGAAGTTTCTGTCTTTGTTGGTTAGTATGTCTAAAGTGCCTTTTTTTCTCTGTTAGTATGTTTGAAGTGTTTGTCTTTGTTGGTTTGTATGTCTGAAGTGTCTGTCTTTCTCTTTTTGTATGTCTGAAGGGTTTGTCTTTCTCTGCTTGTATGTCTGAAGTGTTTGTCTTTGTTGGTTTGAATGTCTGAAGTGTCTGTCTTTGTGGGTTTGTGTGTCTAAAGTACCTGTCTTTCTCCGTTTGTATATTTGAAGTGTTTTTCTTTGTTGGTTTGTTTGTCTAAAGTGCTTGTCGTTCTCTGTTTGTATGTCTGAAGTGTTTATCTTTGTTGGTTTGTATGTCTGAAGTGTTTCTATTTCTCTGTTTGTATGTCTAAAGTGTTTGTCTGTCTCTGTTTGTTTGTCTGAAGTATTTGTGTTTGTTGGTTTGTATGTCTAAAGTGTCTGTCTTTGTTGCTTTGTATTTCTGAAGTGCCTGTCTGTCTCTGTTTGTATGTCTGAAGTGTTTGTCTTTGTTGGCTGGTATGTCTGAAGTGTCTGTCTTTGTTATTTTGTATGTCTAAAGTGCATGTCTTTCTCTGTTGTATGTCCGAAGTGTTTGTCTTTGTTGGTTTGTATGTCTGAAGTGTTTGTCTTTGTTGGTTTGTGTGTCTGAAGTGTCTGTCTTTCTCTGTTTGTATGTCTAAAGTGTTTGTCTTTCTCAGTTTGTATGTCTGAAGTGTTTGTCTTTGTTAGTTTGTATGTCTAAAGTGCATCTCTTTCTCGTTCTGTATGTCTGAAATGTTTGTATTTGTTGGTTTGTATGTCAAAAGTTCTTGTCGTTCTCTGTTTGTATGTCTGAAGTGTTTGTCTTTGTTGGTTTGTATGTCTGAAGTGTTTGTCTTTGTTGGTTTGTATGTCTGAAGTGTCTGTCTTTCTCGGTTTGTATGTCTAAAGTGTTTGTCTTTCTCTGTTTGGGTGTCTGAAGTGTCTGTCTTTGCTGGTTTGTATGTCAAAGGTGCATGTCTTTCTCTATTTTTATGTCTAAGGTGTTTGCCTTTGTTGATTTGTATGTCTGAAGTGTCTGTTTTTCACTGTTTGTATGTCTGAAGTGTTTGTCTGTCTCTGTTTGTATGTCCGAAGTGTTTGTGTTTTTTGATTTGTATGTCTAAAGTGTCTGTCTTTGTTGCTTTGTATTTCTAAAGTGCATGTCTACCTCTGTTTGTATGTCTGAAGTGTCTATCTTTGTTGGTTTGTATGTCTTAAGTGCTTGTCTTTGTTGGTTTGTATGTCTGATGTGTATGTTGTTGTTGGTTTATATGTCTAAAGTGCATGTCTTTCTCAGTTTTTTTGTCTGAAGGCTTGTATGTCTCAAGTGTCTGTCTTCGTTCGTTTGTATGTCTAAAGTGCCTGTCTTTCTCTATTTGTATGTCTGAAGTGTTTTTTTGGTTTGAGTGTATGTCTGAAGTGTTTGTATTTGTTGGTTTGTATGTCCATAGTGTCTGCCTTTGTTGGTTTGTATGTCTAAAGTGCCTTTCTTTGTTTATTTGTATGTCTGAAGTGCTTGTCTTTGTTGGTTTGTATGTCTAAAGTGCCTTTCTTTCTCTGTTTGTATGTCTGAAGTGTTTGTCTTTGTTGCTTTTTATGTCTAAAGTGCTTGTCTTTGTTGGTTTATATGTCTTAAGTGTCTGTCGTTGTTGGTTTGTATGTCTAAAGTGCATGTCTTTCTCTGTTTCTATGTCTGAAGTGTTTTTCTTTGTTGGTTTGTATGTCTCAAGTGTCTGTCTTTGTTCGTTTGTATGTCTAAAGTGCCTGTCTTTCTCTGTTTGCATGTTTGAAGTATTTTTCTTTGTTGGTTTGTATGTCTGAAGTGTTTATCTTTGTTGGATTTTATATCCATAGTGTCTGACTTTGTTGCTTTCTATGTCTAAAGTGCCTGTCTTTATTGATTTGTATGTCTGAAGTGTTTGTCTTTCTCTGTTTGTATGTCTGAAGTGTTTGTCTTTGTTGGTTTTAATGTCCGAAGTGTTTGTCTTTGTTGGTTTGTATGTCTGAAGTGTCTGTCTTTCTCTGTATTTCTAAAGTGTTTGTGTTTCTCTGTTTGTGTGTCTGAAGTGTCTGTCTTTGTTGGTTTGTATATCTAAAGTGCTTGTGTTTATTGGTTTCTATGTCTTAAGTGTTTGTCGTTGTTGGTTTGTATGTCTAAAGTGCATGTCTTTCTCTGTTTCTTTGTCTAAAGTGTTTGTCTTTGCTGGTTTGTTTGTCTGAAGTATCTGTCTTTGTTGGTTTGTAAGTCCAAAGTGCATGTCTTTCTCTGTTTGTATGTCTGAAGTGTTTGCCTTTGTTGGTTTGTATATTTAAAGTGTTTGTCTTTGTTGGTTCGTATGTTTGAAGTCTCTGTCTTTGTTGGTTTGTATGTCTAAAGTGCATGTCTTTCTCGGTCTCTATGTCTGAAGTGTTTGTATTTGTTGATTTGTATGTCTAAAGTGCTTCTCATTCTATGTTTGTATGTCCAAAGTGTTTGTTTTTGTTGGTTTGTATGTCTGAAGTGTTTGTCTTTGTTGGTTTGCATGTTAAAAGTGCCTGTCTTTCTCTGTTTGTATATCTGAAGTGTTTGTCTTTGTTTGTTTTTATATCTGAAGTGTCTTTCTTTGTTTGTTTATATGTCTAAAGTGTTTCTATTTCCATGTTTGTATGTCTTAAGTGTCTGTCTTTGTTGGTTTGTATGTCTGAAGTTTCTGTCTTTGTTGGTTAGTATGTCTAAAGTGCCTTTTTTTCTCTGTTAGTATGTTTGAAGTGTTTGTCTTTGTTGGTTTGTATGTCTGAAGTGTCTGTCTTTCTCTGTTTGTATGTCTGAAGGGTTTGTCTTTCTCTGCTTGTATGTCTGAAGTGTTTGTCTTTGTTGGTTTGAATGTCTGAAGTGTCTGTCTTTGTGGGTTTGTGTGTCTAAAGTACCTGTCTTTCTCCGTTTGTATATTTGAAGTGTTTTTCTTTGTTGGTTTGTTTGTCTAAAGTGCTTGTCGTTCTCTGTTTGTATGTCTGAAGTGTTTATCTTTGTTGGTTTGTATGTCTGAAGTGTTTCTATTTCTCTGTTTGTATGTCTAAAGTGTTTGTCTGTCTCTGTTTGTTTGTCTGAAGTATTTGTGTTTGTTGGTTTGTATGTCTAAAGTGTCTGTCTTTGTTGCTTTGTATTTCTGAAGTGCCTGTCTGTCTCTGTTTGTATGTCTGAAGTGTTTGTCTTTGTTGGCTGGTATGTCTGAAGTGTCTTTCTTTGTTGGTTTGTATGTCTAAAGTTCATGTCTTTCTCTGTTGTATGTCCGAAGTCTTTGTCTTTGTTGGTTTGTATGTCTGAAGTGTTTGTCTTTGTTGGTTTGTATGTCTGAAGTGTCTGTCTTTCTCTGTTTGTATGTCTAAAGTGTTTGTCTTTCTCAGTTTGTATGTCTGAAGTGTCTGTCTTTGTTGGTTTGTATGTCTGAAGTGTCTGTCTTTCTCTGTTTGTATGTCTTAAGTGTTTGTCTTTCTCTGCTTGTATGTCTGAAGCGTCTATTTTTGTTTGTTTGTATGTCTAAAGTGCATGTCTTTCTCTTTTTGTATGTATAACTGTTTGTCTTTGTTGCTTTGTATGTTTGAAGTGTTTGTCTTTGTTGGTTTTTATGCTTGAAGAGTCTGTCTTTGTTGGTTTGTATGTCTAAAGAGCATGTTTTTCTCTGTTTGTATGTCTGAAGTGTTTGTCTTTGTTGGTTTGTATGTCTGAAGTGTTTGTCTTTGTTGGTTTGTATGTCTGAAGTGTCTGTCTTTCTCTGTTTGAATGTCTAAAGTGTTTGTCTTTCTCTGTTTGTATCTCGGAAGTGTCTGTCTTTGTTATTTTGTATGTCTAAAGTGCATGTCTTTCTCTGTTGTATGTCCGAAGTGGTTGTCTTTGTTGGTTTGTCTGTCTGAAGTGTTTGTCTTTGTTGGTTTGTATGTCTGAAGTGTCTGTCTTTCTCTGTTTGAATGTCTAAAGTGTTTGTCTTTCTCTGTTTGTATCTTGGAAGTGTCTGTCTTTGTTATTTTGTATGTCTAAAGTGCATGTCTTTCTCTGTTGTATGTCCAAAGTGGTTGTCTTTGTTGGTTTGTATGTCTGAAGTGTTTGTCTTTGTTGGTTTGTATGTCTGAAGTGTCTGTCTTTCTCTTTTTGTATGTCTAAAGTGTTTGTCTTTCTCAGTTTGTATGTCTGAAGTGTCTATCTTTGTTGGTTTCTATGTCTGAAGTGTTTGTCTTTGTTGGTTTGTATATCTAAAGAGCATGTTTTTCTCTGTTTGTATGTCTGAAGTGTTTGTCTTTGTTGGTTTGTATGTCTGAAGTGTTTGTCTTTGTTGGTTTGTATGTCTGAAGTGTCTGTCTTTCTCTGTTTGAATGTCTAAAGTGTTTGTCTTTCTCTGTTTGTATCTCGGAAGTGTCTGTCTTTGTTATTTTGTATGTCTAAAGTGCATGTCTTTCTCTGTTGTATGTCCGAAGTGGTTGTCTTTGTTGGTTTGTCTGTCTGAAGTGTTTGTCTTTGTTGGTTTGTATGTCTGAAGTGTCTGTCTTTCTCTGTTTGAATGTCTAAAGTTTTTGTCTTTCTCTGTTTGTATGTCGGAAGTGTCTGTCTTTGTTATTTTGTATGTCTAAAGTGCATGTCTTTCTCTGTTGTATGTCCAAAGTGGTTGTCTTTGTTGGTTTGTATGTCTGAAGTGTTTGTCTTTGTTGGTTTGTATGTCTGAAGTGTCTGTCTTTCTCTTTTTGTATGTCTAAAGTGTTTGTCTTTCTCAGTTTGTATGTCTGAAGTGTCTATCTTTGTTGGTTTCTATGTCTGAAGTGTTTGTCTTTGTTGGTTTGTAAGTCAATAGTTTCTGACTCTGTTCGTTTGTATGTCTGAATTGTCTGTATTTATTTGTTTGTATTTCTGTCGTGTCTGTCTTTGTTGCTTTGTGTGTCTAAAGTGTTTATTTTTCTCTGTTTGTGTGTCTTAAGTGTTTGTCTTTGTTGGTTTGTATGTTTGAACTGTCTGTCTTTGTTGGTTTGTATGTCTAAAGTGCCTGTCTTTCTCTGTTTGTATGTCTGAAGTGTTTTTCTTTGTTGGTTTGTATATGTTAATTTTTTGTCTTTGTTGGGTTGTATGTCCATAGTGTTTGTCTTTGTTGGTTTGTATGTCTAAAGTGCTTGTCTTTGGTGTTTTGTATGTCTGAAGTGTCTGTCTTTGTTGGTTTGTATGTCTAAATTGCCAGTGTTTCTTTGTTTGTATGTCTGAAGTGTTTGTCTTTCTCTGTTTGTATGTCTGAAGTGTTTGTCTTTGTTGGTTTGTATGTCAGAAGTGTTTGTCTATTTTGGTTTGTATGTCTGAACTTTCTGTCTTTCTCTTTTTGTATTTCTAAAGTGTTTGTATTTCTCTGTTTGTACGTCTGAAGTGTCTGTTTTTGTTGGTTTGTATGTCTAAAGTGCATGTCTTTCTCTGTTTGTATGTCTGAAGTGTCTGTTTTTCTCTGTTTGTATGTCTAAGGTGTTTGTCTTTCTCTGTTTGTATATCTGAAGTGTCTGGCTTTGTTGGTTTGTATGTCGAAAGTGCTTGTCTTTGTTGGTTTTTATGTCTTAAGTGTCTGTCGTTGTTGGTTTGTATGTCTAAACTGCATGACTTTCTCTGTTTCTATGTCTGAAGTGTTTGTATTTTTTTGGTTTGTATGTCTTAAGTGTCTGTCTTTGTTTGTTTGTATGTCTGAAGTGTCTGTCTTTCTCTTTTTGTATGTCCAAAGTGTTTGTATTTCTCTGCTTGTATGTCTGAAGTGTTTGTCTTTGTTGGTTTTTATGTCTAAAGTGCCTGTCTTTCTCCGTTTGTATGTTTGAAGTGTTTTTCTTTGTTCGTTTGTATGTCTGAAGTGTCTGTCTTTGTTGGATTGTATGTCTACAGTGCATGTCTTTCTCTTTTGTAAATAAGAAATGTTTGTCTTTGTTGTTTTGTATGTTTAAAGTGTTTGTCTTTGTCGGTTTGTATGTCTAAAGTGCATATCTTTCTCTGTTTTTGTGTCCGAACTGTACGTCTTTGTTGGTTTGTATGTCTGAAGTGTTTGTCTTTGTTGGTTTGTATGTTCAAAGTGTTTGTCTTTCTCTTTTATATGTCTGAAGTGTTTGTTTTTGTTGGTCTGTATGTTTGAAGTGTCTGTCTATCTCCGTTTGTATGTCTGAAGTGTCTGTCTTTGTTGGTTTGTGTGTCTAAAATGCCTGTCTATCTCTGTTTGTATGTCTGAAGTGTTTGTCTTTCACTGTTTGTATGTCTAAAGCATTTGTCTGTCTCTGTTTGTATGTCTGAAGTGTTTGTGTTTGTTGGTTTTGTATGTCTAAAGTGTCTGTCTTTGTTGCTTTGTGTTTCTAAAGTGCCTGTCTATCTCTGTTTGTATGTCTGAAGTGTTTGTCTTTGTTGGTTTGCATGTCTGAAGTGTCTATCTTTGTGGGTTTGTATGTCTAAAGTGCTTGTCTTTGTTTGTTTGTATGTCTAAAGTGCTTGTCTTTCTCTGTTTATGTGTCTGAAGTGTTTTTCTTTGTTGGTTTGTATGTCCAAAGTGTTTGTCAATGTTGGGTTGTAAGTCTATAGTGCCTGTCATTGTTTGTTTGTTTGTCTAAAGTGCCCGTTTGTTGATTTGTATGTGTGAAGTGTCTGTCTTTGTTGGTTTGTATGTCTAAAGTGCATATCTTTCTCTGTTTGTATGTCTGAAGTGTTTGTCTTTGTTGGTTTGTATGTCCAAAGTGTTTGTCTTTCTCTTTTTATATGTCTGAAGTGTTTGTTTTTGTTGGTCTGTATGTTTGAAGTGTCTGTCTATCTCCGTTTGTATGTCTGAAGTGTCTGTCTTTGTTGGTTTGTGTGTCTAAAATGCCTGTCTATCTCTGTTTCTATGTCTGAAGTGTTTGTCTTTCACTGTTTGTATGTCTAAAGCATTTGTCTGTCTCTGTTTGTATGTCTGAAGTGTTTGTGTTTGTTGGTTTGTATGTCTAAAGTGTCTGTCTTTGTTGCTTTGTGTTTCTAAAGTGCCTGTCTATCTCTGTTTGTATGTCTGAAATGTCTATCTTTGTGGGTTTGTATGTCTAAAGTGCTTGTCTTTGTTTGTTTGTATGTCTAAAGTGCTTGTCTTTCTCTGTTTATGTGTCTGAAGTGTTTTTCTTTGTTGGTTTGTATGTCCAAAGTGTTTGTCAATGTTGGGTTGTAAGTCTATAGTGCCTGTCATTGTTGGTTTGTTTGTCTAAAGTGCCTGTTTGTTGATTTGTATGTGTGAAGTGTCTGTCTTTGTTGGTTTGTATGTCTAAAGTGCATATCTTTCTCTGTTTGTATGTCCGAAGTGTTTGTCTTTGTTGGTTTGTATGTCTGAAGTGTTTTTTTTGTTGGTTTGTATGTCTGAAGTGTCTGTCTTTCTCTCTTTGTATATCTAAATTTATTGTCTTCCTCTGTTTGTATGTCTGAAGTGTCTTTCTTTGTTGGTTTGTATGTCTAAACTGCCTGTCTTAGTTGATTTGTATGTCTGAAGTGTCTGTCTTCGTTGGTTTGTATGTCTAAATTGCCTGTCTTTCTCTGTTTACATGTCTGAAGTGTTCGTCTTTCTCTGTTTGTATGTCTGAAGTGTTTGTCTTTGTTGGTTTGTATGTCTTAAGTGTTTGTCTTTGTTGGTTTGTATATCTGAAGTGTCTGTCTTTCTCTGTTTGTATATAAAAAGTGATTGTCTTTTTCTGTTTGTATGTCTGAAGCGTCTGTCTTTGTTGGTTTGTAAGTCCAAAGTGCATGTCTTTCTCTGTTTGTATGTCTGAAGTGTTTGCCTTTGTTGGTTTGTATATTTAAAGTGTTTGTCTTTGTTGGTTCGTATGTTTGAAGTCTCTGTCTTTGTTGGTTTCTATGTCTAAAGTGCATGTCTTTCTCGGTCTCTATGTCTGAAGTGTTTGTATTTGTTGGTTTGTATGTCTAAAGTGCTTGTCATTCTATGTTTGTATGTTCAAAGTGTTTGTTTTGTTGGTTTGTATGTCTGAAGTGTTTGTCTTTGTTGGTTTGCATGTTAAAAGTGCCTGTCTTTATCTGTTTGTATATCTGAAGTGTTTGTCTTTGTTGGTTTTTATATCTGAAGTGTCTGTCTTTGTTTGTTTATATGTCTAAAGTGTTTCTATTTCTCTGTTTGTATGTCTGAAGTGTTTGCCT
The DNA here is from genome assembly GCA_027921565.1 of Artemia sinica. NCBI lineage: Eukaryota > Metazoa > Arthropoda > Branchiopoda > Anostraca > Artemiidae > Artemia > Artemia sinica. Next base: position 89,917,366 of record CM051256.1, on the reverse strand, counting down.
TTGTTGGTTTGTATATTTGAAGTGTTTGTCTTTGTTGGTTCGTATGTTTGAAGTCTCTGTCTTTGTTGGTTTGTATGTCTAAAGTGCATGTCTTTCTCGGTCTGTATGTCTGAAGTGTTTGTACTTGTTGGTTTGTATGTCTAAAGTGCTTGTCTTTCTCTGTTTGTATGTCTGAAGTGTTTGTCTTTGTTGGTTTGCATGTCAAAAGTGCCTCGCTTTCTCAGTTTCTATATCTGAAGTGTTTGTCTTTGTTAGTTTTTATATCTGAAGTGTCTTTCTTTGTTTGTTTATATGTCTAAAGTGTTTCTATTTCTATGTTTGTATGTCTTAAGTGTCTGTCTTTGTTGGTTTGTATGTCTGAAGTTTCTGTCTTTGTTGGTTAGTATGTCTAAAGTGCCTTTTTTTTTCTCTGTTAGTATGTTTGAAGTGTTTGTCTTTGTTGGTTTGTATGTCTGAAGTGTCTGTCTTTCTCTGTTTGTATGTCTGAAGGGTTTGTCTTTCTCTGCTTGTACGTCTGAAGTGTTTGTCTTTGTTGGTTTGAATGTCTGAAGTGTCTGTCTTTGTGGGTTTGTATGTCTAAAGTGCCTGTCTTTCTCCGTTTGTATGTTTGAAGTGTTTTTCTTTGTTGGTTTGTTTGTCTAAAGTGCTTGTCGTTCTCTGTTTGTATGTCCGAAGTGTTTATCTTTGTTGGTTTGTATGTCTGAAGTGTTTGTCTTTGTTGGTTTGTATGTCTGAAGTGTCTGTGTTTCTCGGTTTGTATGTCAAAGGTGCATGTCTTTCTCTGTTTGTATGTCTGAGGTGTTTTTCATTGTTGGATTGTATGTCTGAAGTGTTTCTATTTCACTGTTTGTATGTCTAAAGTGCCTGTCTGTCTCTGTTTGTATGTCTGAAGTGTTCGTCTTTGTTGGTTGGTATGTCTGAAGTGTCTTTCTTTGTTGGTTTGTATGTCTAAAGTTCATGTTTTTCTCTGTTGTATGTCCGAAGTCTTTGTCTTTGTTGGTTTGTATGTCTGAAGTGTTTGTCTTTGTTGGTTTGTATGTCTGAAGTGTCTGTCTTTCTCTGTTTGTATGTCTAAAGTGTTTGTCTTTCTCAGTTTGTATGTCTGAAGTGTCTGTCTTTGTTGGTTTGTATGTCTGAAGTGTCTGTCTTTCTCTGTTTGTATGTCTTAAGTGTTTGTCTTTCTCTGCTTGTATGTCTGAAGCGTCTATTTTTGTTTGTTTGTATGTCTAAAGTGCATGTCTTTCTCTTTTTGTATGTATAAGTGTTTGTCTTTGTTGCTTTGTATGTTTGAAGTGTTTGTCTTTGTTGGTTTTTATGCTTGAAGAGTCTGTCTTTGTTGGTTTGTATGTCTAAAGAGCATGTTTTTCTCTGTTTGTATGTCTGAAGTGTTTGTCTTTGTTGGTTTGTATGTCTGAAGTGTTTGTCTTTGTTGGTTTGTATGTCTGAAGTGTCTGTCTTTCTCTGTTTGAATGTCTAAAGTGTTTGTCTTTCTCTGTTTGTATGTCGGAAGTGTCTGTCTTTGTTATTTTGTATGTCTAAAGTGCATGTCTTTCTCTGTTATATGTCCGAAGTGGTTGTCTTTGTTGGTTTGTATGTCTGAAGTGTTTGTCTTTGTTGGTTTGTATGTCTGAAGTGTCTGTCTTTCTCTTTTTGTATGTCTAAAGTGTTTGTCTTTCTCAGTTTGTATGTCTGAAGTGTCTATCTTTGTTGGTTTCTATGTCTGAAGTGTTTGTCTTTGTTGGTTTGTAAGCCAATAGTTTCTGACTCTGTTCGTTTGTATGTCTGAATTGTCTGTATTTATTTGTTTGTATTTCTGTCGTGTCTGTCTTTGTTGCTTTGTGTGTCTAAAGTGTTTATCTTTCTCTGTTTGTGTGTCTTAAGTGTTTGTCTTTGTTGGTTTGTATGTTTGAACTGTCTGTCGTTGTTGGTTTGTCTGTCTAAAGTGCCTGTCTTTCTCTGTTTGTATGTCTGAAGTGTTTTTCTTTGTTGGTTTGTATATGTTAATTTTTTGTCTTTGTTGGGTTGTATGTCCATAGTGTTTGTCTTTGTTGGTTTGTATGTCTAAAGTGCTTGTCTTTGGTGATTTATATGTCTGAAGTGTCTGTCTTTGTTGGTTTGTATGTCTAAATTGCCAGTGTTTCTCTGTTTGTATGTCTGAAGTGTTTGTATGTCTGAAGTGTTTGTCTTTGTTGGTTTGTATGTCAGAAGTGTCTGTCTTTGTTTGTTTGTATGTCTGAAGTGTCTGTCTTTCTCTTTTTGTATTTCTAAAGTGTTTGTATTTCTCTGTTTGTACGTCTGAAGTGTCTGTTTTTGCTGGTTTGTATGTCTAAAGTGCATGTCTTTCTCTGTTTGTATGTCTGAAGTGTCTGTTTTTCTCTGTTTGTATGTCTAAAGTGCATGTCTTTCTCTGTTTGTATGTCTGAAGTGTCTGGCTTTGTTGGTTTGTATGTCGAAAGTGCTTGTCTTTGTTGGTTTATATGTCTGAAGTGTCTGTCGTTGTTGGTTTGTATGTCTAAATTGCCTGTCTTTCTCTGTTTGTATGTCTGAAGTGTTTGTATTTTTTTGGTTTGTATGTCTTAAGTGTCTGTCTTTGTTTGTTTGTATGTCTGAAGTGTCTGTCTTTCTCTTTTTGTATGTCTAAAGTGTTTGTATTTCTCTGCTTGTATGTCTGAAGTGTTTGTCTTTGTTGGTTTTTATGTCTAAAGTGCCTGTCTTTCTCCGTTTGTATGTCTGAAGTGTTTTTCTTTGTTGGTTTGTATGTCTGAAGTGTCTGTATTTGTTGGATTGTATGTCTACAGTGCATGTCTTTCTCTTTTTGTATATAAGAAATGTTTGTCTTTGTTGTTTTGTATGTTTAAAGTGTTTGTCTTTGTCGGTTTGTATGTCTAAAGTGCATATCTTTCTCTGTTTTTACGTCCGAACTGTACTTCTTTGTTGGTTTGTATGTCTGAAGTGTTTGTCTTTGTTGGTTTTTATGTCTAAAGTGCCTGTCTTTCTCCGTTTATATGTCTGAAGTGTTTGTTTTTGTTGGTCTGTATGTTTGAAGTGTCTGTCTATCTCCGTTTGTATGTCTGAAGTGTCTGTCTTTGTTGGTTTGTGTGTCTAAAATGCCTGTCTATCTCTGTTTGTATGTCTGAAGTGTTTGTCTTTCACTGTTTGTATGTCTAAAGCGTTTGTCTGTCTCTGTTTGTATGTCTGAAGTGTTTGTGTTTGTTGGTTTGTATGTCTAAAGTGTCTGTCTTTGTTGCTTTGTGTTTCTAAAGTGCCTGTCTATCTCTGTTTGTATGTCTGAAGTGTTTGTCTTTGTTGGTTTGTATGTCTGAAGTGTCTTTCTTTGTTGGTTTGTATGTCTAAAGTGCTTGTCTTAGTTGATTTGTATGTCTAAAGTGCTTGTCTTTCTCTGTTTATGTGTCTGAAGTGTTTTTCTTTGTTGGTTTGTATGTCCAAAGCGTTTGTCTTTGTTGGGTTGTAAGTCTATAGTCTCTGTCATTGTTGGTTTGTTTGTCTAAAGTGCATATCTTTCTCTGTTTGTGTAAGTCCGTAGTGTTTGTCTTTGTTGGTTTGTATGTCTGAAGTGCCCGTTTGTTGATTTGTATGTCTGAAGTGTCTGTCTTTGTTGGTTTGTATGTCTAAAGTGCATATCTTTCTCTGTTTGTGTGTCCGTAGTGTTTGTCTTTGTTGGTTTGTATGTCTGAAGTGTTTTTTTGTTGGTTTGTATGTCTGAAGTGTCTGTCTTTCTCTGTTTGTATATCTAAATTGTTTGTTTTTCTCTGTTTGTATGTCTGAAGTGTCTTTCTTTGTTGGTTTGTATGTCTAAAGTGCCTGTCTTAGTTGATTTGTATGTCTGAAGTGTCTGTCTTCGTTGGTTTGTATTGTACGTCTAAATTGCCTGTCTTTCTCTGTTTGCATGTCTGAAGTGTTCGTCTTTCTCTGTTTGTATATCTGAAGTGTTTGTCTTTGTTGGTTTGTATGTATTAAGTGTTTGTCTTTGTTGGTTTGTATATCTGAAGTGTCTGTCTTTCTCTGTTTGTATATAAAAAGTGATTGTCTTTTTCTGTTTGTATGTCTGAAGCGTCTGTCTTTGTTGGTTTGTATGTCTAAAGTGCTTGTCTTTGTTGGTTTCTATGTCTTAAGTGTCTGTCGTTGTTGGTTTGTATGTCTAAAGTGCATGTCTTTCTCTGTTTCTATGTCTCAAGTGTTTGTCTTTGTTGGTTTGTTTGTCTGAAGTGTCTGTCTTTCTTTGTTTTTATGTCTGAAGTGTTTGTCTTTGTTGGTTTGTATATTTGAAGTGTTTGTCTTTGTTGGTTCGTATGTTTGAAGTGTCTGTCTTTGTTGGTTTGTATGTCTAAAGTGCATGTTTTTCTCGGTCTGTATGTCCGAAGTGTTTGTCTTTGTTGGTTTGTATGTCTGAAGTGTTTGTCTTTGTTGGTTTGTATGTCTAAAGTGTCTGTCTTTCTCGGTTTGTATGTCTAAAGTGTTTGTCTTTCTCTGTTTGTATGTCTGAAGTGTCTGTCTTTGTTGGTTTGTATGTCAAAGGTGCATGTCTTTCTCTGTTTGTATGTCTGAGGTGTTTCTCTTTGTTGGTTTGTATGTCTGAAGTGTCTGTCTTTCACTGTTTGTATGTCTAAAGTGTTTGTCTGTCTCTGTTTGTATGTTTGAAGTGTTTGTGTTTGTTGGTTTGTATGTCTAAATTGTCTGTCTTTCTCTGTTTGTATATAAAAAGTGATTGTCTTTTTCTGTTTATATGTCTGAAGCGTCTGTCTTTGTTGATTTGTGTGTCTAAAGTGCTTGTCTTTGTTGGTTTCTATGTCTTAAGTGTCTTTCGTTGTTGGTTTGTATGTCTAAAGTGCATGTCTTTCTCTGTTTCTATGTCTCAAGCGTTTGTCTTTGTTGGTTTGTTTGTCTGAAGTGTCTGTCTTTGTTGGTTTGTAAGTCTAAAGTGCATGTCTTTCTCTCTTTGTATGTCTGAAGTGTTTGTCTTTGTTGGTTTGTATATTCGAAGTGTTTGTCTTTGTTGGTTGGAATGTTTGAAGTGTCTGTCTTTGTTGGTTTGTATGTCTAAAGTGCATGTCTTTTTGGGTCTGTATGTCTAAAGTGTTTGTCTTTGTTGGTTTGTATGTCTGAAGTGTTTGTCTTTGTTGGTTTGTATGTCTGAAGTGTCTGTCTTTCTCGATTTGTATGTCTAAAGTATTTGTCTTTCTCTGTTTGTATGTCTGAAGTGTCTGTCTTTGTTGGTTTGTATGTCAAAGGTGCATGTCTTTCTCTGTTTGTATGTCTGAGGTGTTTCTCTTTGTTGGTTTGTATGTCTGAAGTGTCTGTCTTTCACTGTTTTTATATCTAAAGTGTTTGTCTGTCTCTGTTTTTGTGTTTAAAGTGTTTGTGTTTGTTGGTTTGTATGTCTAAAGTGTCTGTCTTTGTTGCTTTGTATTTCTAAAGTGCCTGTCTATCTCTCTTTATGTGTCTGAAGTGTTTGTTGGTTTGTATGTCTGAAGTGTCTATCTTTGTTGGTTTGTATGTCTAAAGTGCTTGTCTTTGTTGGTTAATATGTCTGAAGTGTCGGTCGTTGTTGGTTAGTATGTCTAAAGTGCATGTCTTTCTCAGTTTTTTTTTTTTTGTCTGAAGGTTTGTATGTGTAAAGTGTCGGTCTTTGTTGGTTTGTATGTCTAAAGTGCCTGTCTTTCTCTATTTGTATGTCTGAAGTGTTTTTCTTTGTTGGAGTGTATGTCTGAAGTGTTTGTATTTGTTGTTTTGTATGTCTATAGTGGCTGTCTTTGTTGGTTTGTATGTCTAAAGTGCCTGTCTTTCTCTGTTTGTATGTCTGAAGTGATTGTCTTTGTTGGTTTGTATGTCTGAAGTGTCTGTCTTTGTTTGTTTATATGTCTAAAGTGTCTGCTTTTCTCTGTTTCTGTGTCTGAAGTGTTTGTCTTTGTTGGTTTGTATGTTTGAAGTGTCTGTCTATCTCTGTTTGTATGTCTGAAGTGTCTGTCTTTGTTGGTTTGTATGTCTAAAGTGCCTGTTTTTCTCTGTTTGTATGTCTGAAGTGTTTGTCTTTGTTGTTTTGTATGTCTTAAGTGGCTGTCTTTCTTTGTTTGTATGTCTGAAGTGTTTGTCTTTGTTGGTTTGTATGTCTGATGTGTCTGTATTTGTTGAATTGGTTGTCTAAAGTGCCTGTCTTTCTCTGTTTGTATGTCTGAAGTGTTTGTCTTTGTTGCTTTGTATGTCTAAAGTGTCTGTCTTTGTTGGTTTGTAGGTTTAAATTGCCTGTCTTTCTCTGTTAGTATGTCTGAAGTGTATGTCATTGTTAGTTTGTATGTCTGAAGTGTCTGTCTTTGTTGGTTTTTACGTCAAAAGTGCCTGTCTTTCTCTGTTTGTGTGTCTAAAGTGTTTGTCTTTGTTGGTTTGTATGTCTGAGGTGTCTTTCTTTGTTGGTATGTATGTCTAAAGAACGCTTTCTTTCTCTGTTTGTATGTCTGTAGTGTTTGTGTTTGTAGGTTTGTATGTCTTAAGTGTCTGTCTTTGTCGGTTTTATGTCTAAAGTACTTGTCTTTCTCTTTTTGTATGTCTGAAGTGTTTGTCTTTGTTCTTTTGTATGTCTGAAGTGTCTGTCTTTGTTGGTTTGTAAGTCTAAAGTGCCTGTCTTTCTCTCTTTGTATGTCTGAAGTGTTTGTCTTTGTTGGTTTGTATGTCTGAAGTGTCTGTCTTTGTTGATTTGTATGTCTAAATTGTCTGTCTTTCTCTGTTTGTATGTCTGAAGTGTTTGTCATTGTTGGTTGTATGTCTGAAGTGTTTGTCTTTGTTGGTTTGCATGTCAAAAGTGCCTGTCTTTCTCTGTTTGTATGTCGGAAGTGTTTGTCTTTGTTGGTTTTTATGTCTGAAGGGTCTGTCTTTGTTTGTTTATATGTCTAAAGTGTTTCTCTTTCTCCGTTTGTATGTCTGAAGTGTCTGTCTTTGTTGGTTTGTATGTCTGAAGTTTCTGTCTTTGTTGGTTAGTATGTCTAAAGTGCCTGTCTTTCTCTGTTTGTATGTCTGAAGTGTTTGTCTTTGTTGGTTTGTATGTCTGAAGTGTCTGTCTTTTTCTGTTTGTATGTCTAAAGTGTTTGTCTTTCTCTGCTTGTATGTCTGAAGTGTTTGTCTTTGTTGGTTTGTATGTCTGAAGTGTCTGTCTTTGTGGGTTTGTATGTCTAAAGTGCCTGTCTTTCTCCGTTAGTATGTTTGAAGTGTTTGTCTTTGTTGGTTTGTATGTCTAAAGTGCTTGTACTTCTCTGTTTGTATGTCTGTAGTGTTTGTCTTTTTTTGGTTTGTATGTCTGAAGTGTTTGTCTTTGTTGGTTTGTATGTCTGAAGTATCTGTCTTTCTCGGTTTGTATGTCTAAAGTGTTTGTCTTTCTTTGTTTGTATGTCTGAAGTGTCTGTCTTTGTTGGTTTGTATGTCTAAGGTGCATGTCTTTCTCTGTTTGTAAGTCTGAGGTGTTTGTGTTTGTTGGTTTGTATGTCTGAAGTGTCTGTCATTCACTGTTTGTATGTCTAAAGTGTTTGTTTGTCTCTGTTTGTATGTCTGAAGTGTTTTTATTTGTTGGTTTGTATGTCTAAAGTGTCTGTCTTTGTTGCTGAATTTTCCCCTGCCTTTCACATGGAACACCAACTGCCAGTTAAAATATTCTTTTCAGCCAATTATGTGTCTGGTAGTTGCTGAACAGCTTTTGTAAATTAGTAGATTTTCATGGCATGGCAAACCAGCAAACAAGGGATGCCTTAGCTTCTCATGAAAACCATCTGTGCTCTGAATGAATGCTGATGAATTTTTCTCATTTTCTCGTTATTTTGACAAACACCTTGAAGGGAGGATTAAGTATAAGAGGGAGGGGATATCTCCTGTGGGGGACGTTTATTTTTGAATACTAGAAATTTATTCCAATCATAAAAATAAGTTTTACAAGGAAAAAAATTGCTGTATGTACTCTCTGGTGTTATGATCATTTAGAACTATATGCTCTCTATTTTACATTTCAGTAATTTGTGTCGAAATGCTGAACACCTTAATTTGATTTCATGGTGAGGACCTTTACAAATATAATACAAGAAATGCAGATGCATTTCGGTGGCCGCAGTGTGAAACAACCCGGTCACAGTTCTCTGCCCGGCATGTTCTGCCAAGCTCCTGGAGTCGTAAAACCAATTGGGGTTGTGATTGAGCATGACCGAAGTAGTCTTTGGCTATAGGACAATAACGAACTCAAAGAAATCAGGGACACAAGTTGAATCGAACCACCCACACTTTGATCAGTTGAACTGAAACCCTCTGGAGCTCCTTCAATTCACGCGTCCCAGAACTTGTCTGATTTAAAGACTACATACGGCGGAAAAACTTCTCCACTAGCAGTAGCTACCACCATTACAGATGCTGCTGATGTCGTCTGTTTCATTGCTCGCTAAGTATTTGTCTTTCTCTGTTTGTATGTCTGAAGTGTCCAGAGAAAGACAGAAAGAGAAGTGTCCAGAGAAAGACAGAGAAAGACAAATACTTAGCGAGTAATGAAACAGACGACATCAGCAGCATCTAAAATGGTGGTAGCTACTGCTAGTGGAGAAGTTTTTCCGCCGTATGTAGTCTTTAAATCAGACAAGTTCTGGGACGCGTGAATTGAAGGAGCTCCAGAGGGTTTCAGTTCAACTGATCAAAGTGTGGGTGGTTCGATTCAACTTGTGTCCCTGATTTCTTTGAGTTCGTTATTGTCCTATAGCCAAAGACGTTCGGCCCAAATGAACCAAAAGTTTTGATCTGTGAAAATATTTCATCGCATATTGATGTGACGGTCTTGCGTCTTTGTACTGAACACAACACCAGATTTGTTTGTCTCCCATCAAGTTCAACCCTCCTTCTTCAGCTGCTAGATGTTGCCCTGTTTAGTCTGATGAAACGCGTATAGTGGAAGGTCCTAACAGAACATAAGACGCAGTATCCAAAGAAGTCGATAGTTTCCAACGAGTAATTTAAGACCCTAATCGCTTGACTATGGAATGATATGGGGGAAATATCTGCAGAGATTAAAAATAATGGATTCAAGGCTTATTCAGTATTTCCCATAAACAGAGATGCTGTCATTTTTTTTTGCAGGAGTATAACTTTATTTACACTTAATTTACAAAAAAAAGCCAAAGAACCTTTCGGTTCGTTAGGCCAAATCCAACATTCAACACATATTTCAATATAAATAGACAAAAACAATATCCCCCACCGACGGGCTAAAAACACAACCAAAAATACCAGTATGGCACTACTAAAAAAAAAAGAAAAAAAAGGATAATGATTATTACAAAAATACCTCAGTTTTCCCAGGAAACTACTTCGGTCATGCTCAATCACAACCCCAATTGGTTTTACGACTCCAGGAGCTTGGCAGAACATGCCGGGCAGAGAACTGTGACCGGGTTGTTTCACACTGCGGCCACCGAAATGCATCTGCATTTCTTGTATTATATTTGTAAAGATCCTCACCATGAAATCAAATTAAGGTGTTGTTTTTAAAGAGGCATACTTACCATATTAAGAAAAGCCAAGGTTATCAAGTTAAAATTTTTAGAGAATATAAAAGGGAATCTGGAACTAAATCAAAAAAAAAAACTATGCATCCAGGGTTCCAAGAGGGCAGATTTGCAGTGTACAAGAAACAATTAATTACTAGACTGAACAGGTGTTCCTTAGAAGGAAGAAACAAAATAGACTATACTTTTTACACTTCCGTTGATTTTTAATTAAAATCAAGTAGTTGGGGGCATCATGGCCAAGGCTAATTGTAGTAAAAAAAACCAAGATAGATAGTCCGTATGAGAGGCAAATCTGGCATGAACTTTCAAGTAAATGGTGAAAAAATGTAAAAATGGTTTATTTATTCAAAATTGTATGTCAACTTCTAAATGAATAAAAATTAATTTTTGAAAAACGAAGACAAAAGATAAAAACTTAGAAACAATGGAATATCTTCAGGAGACTTGACTAAAAACGATAACAAACTTCACACACATTCTGTTTCCTCTGCTCAGTCCTGTAGAAGAGAAAAAAAAAATACTATTTTATTAAACCTATTAGGGAATACGTAGATCACTAATAGTGAGCACAATAAGGTGGATTCTGACCCAAGAGAAAAAGACCAACAGCAAATTCAAAAGATTGGTTGGAAAATACTTGGTTTATACCTAGAATATAACTTGGTTTATACCTAGAATATAAAAGCTAGAATACAATTTGTACTTTACTGAAAAAAATTCAAATGAATTCACTGAAAAAATTTTTATTGTCAGTTTAATCTACATAAGCTGATATTTATTCCTTAAAATCTTAATGAATTTCTTATTTCTCAAAGTTATAAGAGTGGAAACATTTAGAAGAATTTTTTCAGTAAATTACAAATTATATTCCAGCTTTTAGAAAGCATAGGGTTTAGAACCCTACTCATATTAATTTCTGCTCGTTTGAAGTTTGAATTATTTTAATTTCTGTTTGTTTTGGGTTTCAATTATTTATTGATACTAATTTAAGGTAAATGTATGCTTGGTAGATTATTTGATTCTAATTTTTTTTTCATTTTTGGTTTAATGGAGTTCTTTACTTTTTTTTTAAAAAACTTATTTTGGGCAAAAAGTTTTTTGATATATTTCTGTTTGTTTTATATTGACATAGTCTTTTTCAGGGAAAAAGACTGAGCCTCTTCTGAAGTTAAACAACCATCCTTTCCATAAGAACCTTAAATATCCCCTGGGCATAACTTACAACCCTTGCCCCTAATCTCTGGGGTTTGTTTTAACCCTAAAAACCTCGTTATATGATATTTAAACTATTTTAAATAGAATGGCTATCTCAAAATTTCCATAAGACACATCTTGGAACAATACGACGTGTGTGTAGGGTGGAGGGGGTAGCTGCCCTCTAATCACTTTGACTCTTAAAAAGAGTACTAGAGCGTCTGATTACCAATCCAATGAGCCCCCTCCAAATTTTATATGACCACATTTTCTATAAAAAAAACTATATGTCCCCACGGCATAACTTACAACCCTTGCCCTAGTAGTAAGTATCTATTGAATTTGCTTGCAGGTATAGCAATCTCCATGTTATTCTAAGGGTTTATGTTCCTTCCATGCTATTCTATGTTCCTTCCATTGTTATTCTATGGGAACCTCTACACGTGATTAAACACGTCATGAAACTACGTGCTATTTGCTTATGTCCTGTTGGTACCATTCCAAACGAGTGGGGATTCCCCGCCTGTTCCTAAACATTGTAAAAAAGATAACAGTATGAACGGGGGATTCCCCGCACAAATTTGTTTCAACTCCAAGTTTTTTTTCAACCAGACTGGTTTTTTTTCAAGCTGACACCTGTTTTTTAGGCAGCCAATCAGAGACAACCGAGATATTTACTCCTCTCTCTCTCTCTCTCTCTCTCTCAGACAATTTTTTTGTTGTTGCTAGCTCAGTTTCATTGTGGCAGTGAGAGTGTTAACACATTAAAAAATGTTCCATATATGTCTACTATGTATATACACACTGGGCAGCTTCCTAAAGATTAACATTAAAAAACATCCTTTGATTTCGACGATTCTTTTATATTTATTATTTTTACATTTAGAATTTTTCACATTCATCTAATATGTTATTCCTTTCATTGTTATTCCTTGAAGTTTGTCTTTTATATTTATTACCGTCAGACTGTTCGTGGTAACAAACTGTAAAAAGGAGTGACCCGGCTCAATGGTAACCGGAACTCTAAAAAACGGAATTTTGATACCAATAGATACATCAAAAGAACCAGATTTTAGTGCTGATGTCAAATATATAAGTTTCATCAAGTTTAGTCTTACCAATCAAAAGTTATTAAAAGGGCGTCAGCTCGTACAGCTCATCAGTTTTCTATCGAGAGGGTACAATAGAATCCCCTTTAACTTCTCCACTGGGGTCAAATCCAGCCGAGAAATAAGAAAAAGATAAACTAATTTGTACAAGTCTCCAGTGCCTCATCATTGAAGATGACCTTGCTCTAATTTCCTATTCTTACTTGTATTATTCTTACTTGCTTACTTTTCACTAGCGTACATGGAACCGATTTGTGTATCCTCAGGTGCGTCAAAGCCAATAATAAATACACCCACTAGCAAAGGATGTGCACTCTTCATCACCGAAGATAACCTGGGTATGAGAAGCCATTTAACCAAGATGTATGTGGAATTAATTGTAGGTGACACTGATTTTTAATACCCTTAATTGTACTTGGTTTGATGTTCGACCCCAAATGTAACCAAAAGGTCCTATCGTGTCTCTGATGTACCATAAGTACCTTTACTGCAAGGTTTCTCAAAAGAATAAACTAATTCTGTTTTTTTATTTGATTCCCTGTAACTTTTCATTTCCAGTAAGCTTTTTCTGTTGTTTTGAAGGCTGTTTTGAGTGTGAAGTTGTTACAGCTGGTGGTTACAAGCATCTTTTTGGTGATGGATACAGCTTAGACTTGTCAAAAAATTATATATTTCAGTGGTAATATAATCATGAAGACAAAAAAAAAAAACAAAAAAACGATTTATCCCATAAAAAAAATCCATGATCTCAATTTTGACAGAAAATGTTAATTCGTATCGGTTTTGGAGTTTGATTTTTAAATAAAAAAAACAAGTTTTTTAAAGCTGAAAGTAAGGAATGACGTTAAAACTTAAAACGAACAGAAATTATTCCGTATATGAAAGGGGCTGTCCCCTCCTCAACGCCTCGCTCTTTACGCTAAAGTTTTTTTTATTGTGTCAAACTTGACACGTGAGGCGTTGAGGGGGCAGCCCCTTTCATACACGGAATAATTTCTGTTTGTTTTAAGTTCTAACGTCGTTCCTTACTTTCAGTTAAAAAAAACTTGTTTTTTTTTTTTTCATTTTTGAACGTTTTGAATTAATACAGGTTTTGATTTTGGCTCGCCGTACATGAATAATTAAAACGAAATTAATTTCACTTTCATTTGGTTAAATGGCTTTCTCGAAACTTGTTTAATTTTATTTATGAACGTTTTTATTATTAATAAATATACGTAACTTAGGAATTAACTTACGTAACGAACTTCTATATTCATAGATTTTTAATACATATAATAGGGGGTTCGTCCCTTAGCCAATACCTTGCTCTTGAAGCTGGAGCTTAAATTTTGTTCTAATTCTTTAAAAATTGCCCCTTAAGCCCGTCAATTAGAATAAATAGCTCTCATGAAAGTACTAAAAAACCTTTGGCTTAAAGAGCGAGGTATTGACTAGGGGGTGAACCCAATGTTATACGTAATATTTTCTGTTCGTTGTTAGTTTTGACGTTGCTCCTTATTTCCGTTAAAAAACTTGTTTTTTTTGTTTTTTTTTTTATTTAATTTCTGATCTTTTTCTTTAATAATGCTGGGAAATCTGGCGCCCCCTTCGTAGCAATGTCCCTTCCCCCATGAAAACTTTCTTCATGGAAAGATCCTCCCACATAACCCCCGACCCCCCCCCCCCCCTACCAGAAAAAAATCCCGCCTGAAAACGTCTGTATACTTCCCAATAACCAATTCTATATGTTAACATTGGGTAATGTTCATAACTTTCAGCGCAGTGTCACCTAGAATTGAGTGTTTACATATGGATTATAAATAGTAATAAAACAATACGACATAGTTCCTAAATAATTATTATATTCATTTAAACGATGCGATTCTGAAAAGCGACAAACAGCTTTACAGTACCAACTACTTTCAATAGGGTTATATTACAAGTTTTAATCCATCTCTGGTTTCGAGAGTACTACTATCCACTGCTACTAACCATGTCTGTTCGTGCTTTATTATGAGTTTACATTATTTACGAAACGTAATCGACAGCGAAGAAATAAAACTGAAAAAGGGTTTAGATACTACATAAAAAATTGTCTGCATTTTATTCGTCTCCAATACATTTGAGGCTACATTACATGTATACATTTATAGTTGAGCTGGCAACGAAGTCAAAATTTTGTTTCGGGTGCATTTAAAGGTATATTAAATATATACATTACCGTGAATGTCCAAAATACCCTTTTCTCTCCTTCGATTTAGTCAGCATCCCCAGTCAACTTTTTCAATTTAATGAAAGGTTTGATGATGACAGGTTAGGTTAAATTAGGTTTTGTTAGGCTAAGTTAGCTTATGTTAGGTTTTTGCCCCATTTCTGACATTTAAAACCAAATCTAACCTAACCCAATCTAACCTAACCTAACTTTAACTTTCACTATCATAGCTTGCATAAGACTGAAAAAGCTGACTTTCAAAGCCAATTGAGTCAAAGCAGAGAAAAGGGAATTTCGGACATTCACGATAACATATACATATAAAGTACCAAGGATATCAAAACCAAAGTATTTTTTTTCCTGGTTCCATCTCTGGTTTGCTCATACCTGGGATCCTGGATTTTGTAGGAGTTTATTTTGGTTGTTAGGCAACCCTAAGATTTTTCGTTGCTTAAATTTTCTCCTTTGTTGCCACACTTGAATCGTGAAAAGAAATAAGCAAAAACTTTCTTTTTTTACAAACAAGCCTAACCAAAGCATTCCAACACCAATTTATCCGCAGCTGATCGTCGAGTCATAAAACAATCAATAGTGTGTTACAGCCATTATGTTTGATCAGGCTATTGAGCAAATATAGGGAAGTGGAAATGTATAAAAATTAAGAAGTAAAAGTGGAATTTTTGAATAAGAAGTAAACAATGATCCTATTTACATGTCAATAGTCAATTAAAGGGATAAATTTAACAGAAGAGGATAGCCTAATTGGTCTTTCTAAAAAAATGTTTTTGTGGGCAAATCAATTAACTAACAATTGAATCTTGATAATAAAGTTTTTAATCTTGAATAATGTTAATAATATCAAAATTAATGCATAGCTTAAACTTATAGCAGCGTTTGTCTTTTGCTATAGAAATCAGGAAAATTATAGTTTCTAGGGCCCCAAAACCATGTTTGTTTTTTTCACTCATTTTCTGCTAATTTTTCAAACACGTTCCTTATTTTGAAACTTGACGTCTACCAGGGGTAAATCACCAAACTGCATATGGAGATCCTATGCATTAAAAATTGAGGTCCACTTGAGGTTTTTCCACTTAACCAATTTATAGAATCAAATTCCATTCTTAGCGTCTTTGCTTCTTTAATGTTCAATAAACCGCAGAGTCAATATACTATTTTTAATCCATTCCAGACTTGAAATCCCAAAGTCGGCGTTATGAGTCCTGGCGTCGATGGTTATTTGACTTGAAATGGGGGTCAATGGTGTGACTCTGTAAGCACAGCCAGAGTCAAAACAGTTCTAAATGGGTAACTGGAGATATCTGGGGAAAAGCACGGGAAGCATCGGATGATTTGCCCCCGATCACCCATTGCACTCACGCACCCAACATTGGTCAGCATGCAGAAAGTTTCTCTTTTTCTCGAATCCCTGATCAAAGTGTTGCTCCTGCAACACATTTGTTGGCTAAGTCAACACTGTAATACTTTACATTGTCTATTCAACGAAAATCTAGTATACTTACAGACAATGTACTGCAACACATTTGTTGGCTAACTCAACACTGTAATACTTTACATTGTCTATTCAACAAAAATCTAGTATAAACTTACAGACAATGTACTGATGATAAACACACTTTTTAGACCTACCTAACTCCACAACCTGGAACCTAGTATTTTCTTTTACTTTACTACAATCAAATTTTTCCAATTTGTAAACTTACTTAAATTTTTTGTGATCAAGGGGAAGGGAGAGGTTGAAACCAACACATGCAGTGCCTTTGATCCTATTTCAATTAATTTTAATTTAAAACTTACCTTCAGTAAACCAAAAACAACAAGGACATGATGAGGTCCAAAAAAATACAGTAAGAGGAGTCCTAAAAAGTCACAATTAGCACTACAGCCATCCCTTGTCGTCTGTTTCATTACTCGCTAAGTATTTGTCTTTCTCTGTCTTTCTCTGGACACTTCTCTTTCTGTCTTTCTCTGGACACTTCAGACATACAAACAGAGAAAGACAAATACTTAGCGAGCAATGAAACAGACGACATCAGCAGCATCTGTAATGGTGGTAGCTACTGCTAGTGGAGAAGTTTTTCCGCCGTATGTAGTCTTTAAATCAGACAAGTTCTGGGACGCGTGAATTGAAGGAGCTCCAGAGGGTTTCAGTTCAACTGATCAAAGTGTGGGTGGTTCGATTCAACTTGTGTCCCTGATTTCTTTGAGTTCGTTATTGTCCTATAGCCAAAGACTACTTCGGTCATGCTCAATCACAACCCCAATTGGTTTTACGACTCCAGGAGCTTGGCAGAACATGCCGGGCAGAGAACTGTGACCGGGTTGTTTCACACTGCGGCCACCGAAATGCATCTGCATTTCTTGTATTATATTTGTAAAGGTCCTCACCATGAAATCAAATTAAGGTGTTCAGCATTTTGACACAAATTACTGAAATGTAAACCTAGACATAAAGCAGGATTTTGAAAAAATCACATATGTAATTTTAATTTTTGACACAATTTTTGAAGAAGAGTCCTTAAGTTACATTTCATCGAAAGCTACGACTGAGTTTATATTTTAGTTTCAAGAAGCTAAAGCAGTTAACACTTGCCTGGAAGCTCGAAACGTAAAGTGAGATTTTGGAAAATGTAGAAATTTAATTTTTATTTTATACGACAAATTCGGAATTCTGATCGAACCTTACGATTATGCCTATACTTTAGCTCTATGAAGGTAAAGCAAGTTGAAATTTCATTTAGAGTCGACATGTAAACCTAGACATAAAGCAGGATTTTGAAAAAATCACAAATGTAATTTTAATTTTGACACAATTTTTGAAGAAAAGTCCTAAATTTTGGTCGAAAGCTATGATTGAGTTTATATTTTAGTTTCAAGAAGCAAAAGTAGTTAATACTTCCCTGGATTTGACTTATAAAGCTGGAAACGTAAAGTGAGATTTTTGAAAATGCACAAATGTAATTTTTATTTTCTACGACAAAATACGGAATTATGCTCGAATCTTACGATTATTCTTATACTTTAGTTCCATGAAGAAAAAGCAAGTTGACATTTTCTTAGAATCGACATGTAAACCTAGACATAAAGCAGGATTTTGAAAAAATCACAAATGTAATTTTAATTTTGACACAATTTTTGAAGAAGAGTCCTTAAGTTACATTTGCGTTTATATTTTAGTTCCAAGAAGCTATAGCCTTTTAACACTTGCTTAAAGTGAACAGGTAAACCTAGAAGTTAAGTAAGATGTTTGAAAATGTACAAATATGATCTTTATTTTTGAAGAGACATTCTGAATTCTATTCGAGTCAAGCGATTGTGTTCAAAGAGTTCGTGTTAACGAATTGTAAGTAAGGAGCGACCCGGCTCAATGGTAACCGAAACTCTAGAAAACGGGTTTTTGATACCAATAGATACAACAAAAGAATCAGATTTCAATGCTGATTTTAAATATATAGTTTAGTCCTACCCGTCAAAAGTTACGCGCCTGAGAAAATTTGGTTGATCTTCGGAAAATGGGGGAAATACCCCCCCCCCTAAAAGTTATAAAACCTTAATGAAAATCACACCATCATATTCAGCGTAACACAGAACCCTACTATAGAGGTTTCAAGCTCATATCTACAAAAATGTGGAATTTTGCCTTTGTTACCAGAAGAAAGATCACGGATGTGTGTTTATTTTTATTTATTTATTTTTTTGTTCCATGGGTTTTCGTATCGACACAGTGGTCCTATAATATCGTTGAAGGACTTATTGAAACGGAAATTAAAAGTTCTAGTTCCCTTTTTAAGTGACCAAAAATGGATTGCAACTAGGCCCCCTCCCACGCTCATTTTTTTCCAAAGTCACCTCAAAACTAACGTTAGTGTTTAAAAAAATTATGTCCAACACTTCGACATTGCTCGATAGAATTAAATGCAGGGAGTTTTATATCTTAGTTTTTTGTAAGTAGGCTATTCTTTGTGCATAGTTTAATCTAAATAAATGGCATACAAAAATGAATTTATAGACACTTAATTTTCAGGGGCGAGTATTTCTAGCAAAAAATATAGTTAATTCTAATTAATGGTATGCAAAATATGGCTTACAGATACCTAATTTACAGATCTGGATATTCCAAATCGTCACGTTTTTGTAAGAAAATTATAGAAATAAAATATATTTCTATGGTTCAAATATGTAAAATCCATAGGGGAAAATATAAATCAAAATTTAAACATACATTAACCATCGAAGGACCGGTGACTTCATTTGGACTATTCATTACTATATATATATATATCTTTATTTCAATATGCACTGAGGTTGATGTCATCAAAACACTAAATAATATGCGCTAATAACGGTATATTTCCTTTCCTTAATCAAATTAATAAATTTTGACCTATAGGATCATGGAAAAACAAGTTCATTTTATGTCTTCTTTTCATTTGCATAAGACCCTCACTGACATAAGCCATTCTATGACGCGTCATAGAATGGCTTATGTCAGTGAGGGTCTTATGCAAATGAAAAGAAGACATAAAATGAACTTGTTTTTCCATGATCCTATAGGTCAACATTTATTAATTTGATTAAGGAAAGGAAATATACCGTTATTAGCGCATATTATTTAGTGTTTTGATGACATCAACCTCAGTGCATATTGAAATAAAGATATATATATATATATATAGTAATGAATAGTCCAAATGAAGTCACCGGTCCTTCGATGGTTAATGTATGTTTAAATTTTAATTTATATTTTCCCCTATGGATTTTACATATTTGACCCATAGAAATATATTTTATTTCTATAATTTTCTTACAAAAACATGACGATTTGGAATATCCAGATCTGTAAATTAGGTATCTGTAAGCCATATTTTGCATACCATTAATTAGAATTAACTATATTTTTTGCTAGAAATACTCGCCCCTGAAAATTAAGTATCTATAAATTCATTTTTGTATGCCATTTATTTAGATTAAACTATACACAAAGAATAGCCTACTTACAAAAAACTAAGATATAAAACTCCCTGCATTTAATTCTATCGAGCAATGTCGAAGTGTTGGACATAATTTTTTTAAACACTAACGTTAGTTTTGAGGTGACTTTGGAAAAAAATGAGCGTGGGAGGGGGCCTAGTTGCAATCCATTTTTGGTCACTTAAAAAGGGAACTAGAACTTTTAATTTCCGTTTCAATAAGTCCTTCAACGATATTATAGGACCACTGTGTCGATACGAAAACCCATGGAACAAAAAAATAAATAAATAAAAATAAACACACATCCGTGATCTTTCTTCTGGTAACAAAGGCAAAATTCCACATTTTTGTAGATATGAGCTTGAAACCTCTATAGTAGGGTTCTGTGTTACGCTGAATATGATGGTGTGATTTTCATTAAGGTTTTATAACTTTTAGGGGGGGGGGTATTTCCCCCATTTTCCGAAAATCAACCAAATTTTCTCAGGCGCGTAACTTTTGACGGGTAGGACTAAACTATATATTTAAAATCAGCATTGAAATATGATTCTTTTGATGTATCTATTGGTATCAAAAACCCGTTTTCTAGAGTTTCGGTTACCATTGAGCCGGGTCGCTCCTTACTTACAATTCGTTAACACGAACTCTTTGAACACAATCGCTTGACTCGAATAGAATTCAGAATGTCTCTTCAAAAATAAAGATCATATTTGTACATTTTCAAACATCTTACTTAACTTCTAGGTTTAACTGTTCACTTTAAGCAAGTGTTAAAAGGCTATAGCTTCTTGGAACTAAAATATAAACGCAAATGTAACTTAAGGACTCTTCTTCAAAAATTGTGTCAAAAATTAAAATTACATTTGTGATTTTTTCAAAATCCTGCTTTATGTCTAGGTTTACATGTCGATTCTAAGAAAATGTCAACTTGTTTTTTCTTCATGGAACTAAAGTATAAGAATAATCGTAAGATTCGAGCATAATTCCGTATTTTGTCGTAGAAAATAAAAATTACATTTGTGCATTTTCAAAAATCTCACTTTACGTTTCCAGCTTTATAAGTCAAATCCAGGGAAGTATTAACTACTTTTGCTTCTTGAAACTAAAATATAAACTCAATCATAGCTTTCGACCAAAATTTAGGACTTTTCTTCAAAAATTGTGTCAAAATTAAAATTACATTTGTGATTTTTTCAAAATCCTGCTTTATGTCTAGGTTTACATGTCGACTCTAAATGAAATGTCAACTTGCTTTACCTTCATAGAGCTAAAGTATAGGCATAACCGTAAGGTTCGATCAGAATTCCGAATTTGTCGTATAAAATAAAAATTAAATTTCTACATTTTCCAAAATCTCACTTTACGTTTCGAGCTTCCAGGCAAGTGTTAACTGCTTTAGCTTCTTGAAACTAAAATATAAACTCAGTCGTAGCTTTCGATGAAATGTAACTTAAGGACTCTTCTTCAAAAATTGTGTCAAAAATTAAAATTACATTTGTGATTTTTTCAAAATCCTGCTTCATGTCTAGGTTTACATGTCGATTCTAAGAAAATGTCAACTTGCTTTTTCTTCATGGAACTAAAGTATAAGAATAATCGTAAGATTCGAGCATAATTCCGTATTTGTCGTAGAAAATAAAAATTACATTTGTGCATTTTCAAAAATCTCACTTTACGTTTCCAGCTTTATAAGTCAAATCCAGGGAAGTATTAACTACTTTTGCTTCTTGAAACTAAAATATAAACTCAATTATAGCTTTCGATCAAAATTTAGGACTTTTCTTCAAAAATTGTGTCAAAATTAAAATTACATTTGTGATTTTTTCAAAATCCTGCTTTATGTCTAGGTTTACATGTCGACTCTAAATGAAATGTCAACTTGCTTTACCTTCATAGTGCTAAAGTATAGGCATAATCGTAAGGTTCGATCAGAATTCCGAATTTGTCGTATAAAATAAAAATTAAATTTCTACATTTTCCAAAATCTCACTTTACGTTTCGAGCTTCCAGGTAAGTGTTAACTGCTTTAGCTTCTTGAAACTAAAATATAAACTCAGTCGTAGCTTTCGATGAAAATTTAGCACTTTTCTTAAAAAATTAAGTCAAAAATAAAAATTATATTTGTATTTTTTGAAGATCCTACTTTATGTCTAGGTTTACATGGCGTCTCTACGAGAATGTTAACTTGCTTTTTCCTCATGGAACTAAAGTATAAGAATAATCGTAAGATTCGAGCATAATTCCGTATTTATCGTAGAAAATAAAAATTACATTTGTGCATTTTCATAAATCTCACTTTACGTTTCCAGCTTTATAAGTCAAATCCAAGGAAGTATTAACTACTTTTGCTTCTTGAAACTAAAATAAAAAATCAGTCATAGCTTTCGATCAAAATTTAGGACTTTTCTTCAAAAATTGTGTCAAAAATTAAAATTACATTTGTGATTTTTTTCAAAATCCTGCTATATGTCTAGGTTTACATGTCGACTCTAAAGGAAATGTCAACTTGCTTTACCTTCATGGAGCTAAAGTATAAGCATAATCGTAAGGTTCGATCAGAATTCCAAAATTGTCGTATAAAATAAAAATTAAATTTCTACATTTTCCAAAATCTCACTTTACGTTTCGAGCTTCCAGGCAAGTGTTAACTGCTTTAGCTTCTTGAAACTAAAATATAAACTCAGTCATAGCTTTCGATGAAAATTTAGCACTTTTCTTAAAAATTAAGTCAAAAATAAAAATTATATTTTGTATTTTTTGAAGATCCTACTTTATGTCTAGGTTTACATGCCGTCTCTATGAAAATGTTAACTTGCTTTTTCTTCATGGAACTAAAGTATAAGAATAATCGTAAGATTCGAGCATAGTTCCGTATTTATCGTAGAAAATAAAAATTACATTTGTGCATTTTCATAAATCTCACTTTACGTTTCCAGCTTTATAAGTCAAATCCAGGGATTTTCTTCATGGAACTAAAGTATAAGAATAATCGTAAGATTCGAGCATAGTTCCGTATTTATCGTAGAAAATAAAAATTACATTTGTGCATTTTCATAAATCTCACTTTACGTTTCCAGCTTTATAAGTCAAATCCAGGGAAGTATTAACTACTTTTGCTTCTTGAAACTAAAATATAAACTCAGTCATAGCTGTTCGTTTTGGTTTCATTTATTCTTTAATAGTAACTTGCTTTTTCTTCATGGAACTAAAGTATAAGAATAATCGTAAGATTCGAGCATAATTCCGTATTTATCGTAGAAAATAAAAATTACATTTGTGCATTTTCATAAATCTCACTTTACGTTTCCAGCTTTATAAGTCAAATCCTGGGAAGTATTAACTACTTTTGTTTCTTGAAACTAAAATATAAACTCAGTCATAGCTGTTCGTTTTGGTTTCATCTATTCTTTAATAGTAATTTCTGATCGTTTCGAGTTTAAATTTTAAATGGTATTTGCATCTGCTGAGCTTAAGTTTAAAATGACCTTCACTTTTCTTTGAAAACATATTTTTCGGAAAGTTTTTAATTAATTTTTGTTCGTTTTTAATTGCAAAAAATTTCATGTTTTTAAAAATTTCTTATTTCAAAATCAAACCGAAAATTTCCAAGAACCATTATTAAATTTCTGCATTTTCCAAAATCTCACTTTACGTTTCGAGCTTCCAGGTAAGTGTTAACTGCTTTAGCTTCTTGAAACTAAAATATAAACTCAGTCGTAGCTTTCGATGAAAATTTAGCACTTTTCTTAAAAAATTAAGTCAAAAATAAAAATTATATTTTGTATTTTTGAAGATCCTACTTTATGTCTAGGTTTACATGTCGTCTCTACGAGAATGTTAACTTGCTTTTTCTTCATGGAACTAAAGTATATGAATAATCGTAAGATTCGAGCATAATTCCGTATTTATCCTAGAAAATAAAAATTACATTTGTGCATTTTCATAAATCTCACTTTACGTTTCCAGCTTTATAAGTCAAATCCAGGGAAGTATTAACTACTTTTGCTTCTTGAAACTAAAATATAAACTCAGTCATAGTTTTCGACCAAAATTTAGGACTTTTCTTCAAAAATTGTGTCAAAAATTAAAATTACATTTGTGATTTTTTTCAAAATCCTGCTATATGTCTAGGTTTACATGTCGACTCTAAAGGAAATGTCAACTTGCTTTACCTTCATGGAGCTAAAGTATAAGCATAATCGTAAGGTTCAATCAGAATTCTGAATTTGTCGTATAAAATAAAAATTAAATTTCTACATTTTCCGAAATCTCACTTTACGTTTCGAGCTCCCAGGCAAGTGTTAACTGCTTTAGCTTCTTGAAACTAAAATATAAACTCAGTCGTAGCTTTCGATGAAAATTTAGCACTTTTCTTAAAAAATTAAGTCAAAAATAAAAATTATATTTTGTATTTTTTTTGAAGATCCTACTTTATGTCTAGGTTTACATGTTGTCTCTACGAAAATGTTAACTTGCTTTTTCATCATGGAACTAAAGTATAAGAATAATCGTAAGATTCGAGCATAGTTCCGTATTTATCGTAGAAAATAAAAATTACATTTGTGCATTTTCATAAATCTCACTTTACGTTTCCAGCTTTATAAGTCAAATCCAGGGAAGTATTAACTACTTTTGCTTCTTGAAACTAAAATATAAACTCAGTCATAGCTGTTCGTTTTGGTTTCATTTATTCTTTAATAGTAATTTCTGGTCGTTTCAAGTTTTAAATTTTAAAAGGTATTTGCATCTGCTGAGCTTAAGTTTAAAATGACCTTTACTTTTCTTTGAAAACATATTTTTCGGAAAGTTTTTTAATTAATTTTTGTTCGTTTTTAATTGCAAAAATTTCATGTTTTTTAAAATTTCTTATTTCAAAATCAAACCGAAAATTTCCAAGAACCATTCTCCCCCAACATTGTTTAAATTTTTATTTATATTTGTACCATAGCGTTCTCAATCTTTTTTAGGATGAGTGGCATGTGTGGGGGCTTACATTGGAGGAAGAGGAAGAGCTTCTAGCCGCATGTAATGAGAATAGTGATATCGTCATTACACCGGAGGAGGAGGAAGAGCTCCTCCTATGTACATGTGAAACAGAAGATCTATTGCGACATAGGTCTTCAGAACGACTAGTGAACCATATAATTAGAGTGCGAACCGATTTATATACGGAGGTGTCTCAATCTGAGGAGACACCTTCGCTCATAGATATCATACCTATAGAGGAGGAGGTTCAAATAATTGAACCTCCTGAGATAGAGTATATAAAAACCGTGATAAATATCACATTAGATTAAATAACTGAATATTGTTTTTTTTTTTGTTAATTTTTGTTTATTAATATAATGCATATATATACAATAACGTATTTAAATCTTCACTTTAGATTTCTTCTTCTTCGGTGTATAGGCATCTGACGTGAACCACTAGTGGTGGTAAATCATTTGGATTCACTCTAGACTGACCCTGATTCGTTAGCCTAACCTGACCAGAAAAGAAAGAAAACATTTCCGATTTCGAAACAATTTTATTGAATAATTACAACAACAACAACATCAATAATACAGAGCATGTACAATTAGCGATACCGTTTATTGTCTTCAATATGTTTCACCATTGCACTTAAAGCACATTGAAGTCTATTCACATGTGCTATATCAACTTTTGCGGCGAAACATAATTGATCCTCCATTTTAAATTTGCTCAAGGATATCACATATCTTGCATATACTGCATCCCATTCCAGACATAGACGTGAACCTTTCGTGATTTCCACCGCAATGTTTGGTGCTCTTGTATTACTATCATCAACTCCACTATCAACTTCTAATAGGGTAAACATTCCACTCGTCATCATCAACACACACACACAAATATATATCCAAATGAGTAAAGTCAAACTGTTCTTCTCACTCCTTTGAATTCTATTCACAGACTAATAAAACTCTAGCAAAAAAAAACCTTTTCCTTATATTCCCTCCATCGCTAATATGTAACCAGCCCTCTGATTGGCTGAGAAGGGGGATGTAGCCGACTCGCTGATTGGCTGAGAAGGAAACATGTGATCTAACTGTTTTCCGGGGAACTCATATCAAATAAATCAACCAACACACATAACCATCCATGAAAACATACATAAATGTGACGAAATTCCTGTTTTTTCATTCTCACTTACAAAAACCATAAAAAACAGACATACTAATAAAACTCTAGCAAAAATCCTTTCTTTATAATCACCCCGCCGCTAATATGTAACCAGGCCTCTGATTGGCTGAGGAGGATGTATCCGACTCGCTGATTGGCTGAGAAGGAAACACGTGATCTAACTGTTTCCGGGAAAGTCATAACATAAATGTGAGAAAATTCATGTTTTTCCATGTGATAAAATTCCTGTTTTTTCATTCTCACTGAGAAAACCATATAACAGACATGAATTGCTGTTGACATCCATAAATGTGACAAATTTCCTGTTTTTCAAATTCTCACTGACAAAAACCATAAAACTGACATGAAAAACATCAAATAAATCGAACAACACACATAACCACCCATGAAAACAGACATAAATGTGAGAAAGTTCCTGTTTTTCAAATTCTCACTGACAAAAACCATAAAACATCCATAATTTGATGTTGACATCCGAGAAAAACATCAAATAAATCGAACAACACACATATCCATCCATGAAAACAACCATAAATGTGAGAAAATTCATGTTTTTTCAAGTGAGAAAATTCCTGTTTTTTCATTCTCACTGAGAAAACCATATAACAGACATGAATTGCTGTTGACATCCATATATGTGACAAAGTTCCTGTTTTTCAAATTCTCACTGACAAAAACCATTAAACATCCATGAAAAACATCAAATAAATCGACCAACACACATAACCATCCATGAAAACATACATAAATGTGACAAAATTCCTGTTTTTCAAATTCTCACTGACAAAAACCATAAACCACGTGGTTCTCGTGCCAATATATGGTGTTAAAAAAAGTTGTAGGTGGCAGCAGGGGTGAGGGGTGGGGTCAATAGGGTCACTTCTACTCACGAAAATATAAAATAGCGAACCGGTTGGCTAATGAGGTCAGTCTATGTATATACAGACAAGACAAATAGCTAACTAGGATTCTCTGCCAGAAAGAGCTAGAAGTAATTTTTTAAGGAGGGGGGGGGCAAGGATAATGGTGTTGACTGGACTTTATTTAGTGAAAAGGGGTAAAAATAGGGTTAGAAAAGAGCCGGTCAGGATTAACAAAAATGTAATTATTTTATCAGAGTGCAAATTATGGTTCTAGTATGACATACTCCGATCACTCAAATTGTCCATCCATTGACGCACTGTAAACTGGTTTCTTTCGATAGTTTCTTTTAACTTGGCATGAGAAAAGACAGAGAGAAGTGATAAAATACATGAAAAATATGTAATTTTGGCTATATATTTGCAAATTGGGGGGGGGAGGGGGAGTATTTAGACAGTGTGAAGTCGGAAAACAATTCTTACGTTGATCTGAAGTGCTGATTAATTTAAATTTTCTCTTTCCCATCATTTCACTATGATGGGCCGGGAAGTGAATGGGGTGCCGGGAAGTGAAGGGGGGTGTGGAATATATTACTTTTCGTTCATAATCTCTAGATGATGTTTAGACTACTTGGCTAATATCAAACCGTTTTATGTATACATATGCTCGATATAGCCAACCATTTGGCTATCAAAAAACAGTCTAAGTATACACGAAAATATAAAATAGCGAACCGGTTGGCTACTGAGGTGAGTCTATGTATATACAGACAAGAAAAATAGCCAACTAGGATTCTCTGCCAGAAAGAGCTAGAAGTAATTTCTTAAGCAGGGGGGGGGGCAAGGATAATAGTGTTGACTGGACTTTATTTAGTGAAAAGAGGTAAAAATAGGGTTAGAAAAGAGCCGGTTAGGATTAACAAAAATGTAATTATTTTAGCAGAGTGCAAATTATAGTTCTTGTATGACATACTCCGACCACTCAAATTGTCCATCCATTGACGCACTGTAAACCGGTTTCTTTCGATAGTTTCTTTTAGCTTGGCATGAGAAAAGACAGAGAGTAGAGAATAGATGAAAAATATGTAATTTTGGCTATATATTTGGAAATTGGGGGGGGGGGGAGGGTGAGTATTTAGACAGTGTGAAGTCAGAAAACAATTCTTACATCATAATATCAGAATAATTGTGGCTAACAAATTTTGCATGCAGACCCGCTGTAATTTACCCCCACCCCCCTAATGTGCAATTATATAGCCTAAATTTATTTCTAAAGTATTAAATTTTTATCATAGTTGGGTGTTTCTCTATTTAGGTGTAACCATATTTTTAGTGATAGAATAGATGAAAATATGTAAAATGGCTATATATTGGCAAATTAGGGAGCCGGGGGGGGGGGGGGGGTATTTAGACAGTGTGAAGTCGTAAAAAAATTCTTACATCATAATATCAGAATAATTCTGGTTAACAAATTTTGCATGCTGACCCGCTGTATTTTACCCCCACACCCTAATTTGCAAAAATATATCCCAAATTTATTTCTAAAGTACTACATTTTTATCATACTTAGATATATTTTCTTAGGATTAATCTAACTTCACTTCTTGAGCGGTTGGGGTGAGGCGGGGTTGATTTGAAGTGCCGATTAATATAAATTTTCTCTTTCCCATCATTTCACTATGATGGGCCGGGAAGGGAAGGGGGGTGTGGAATATTTTACTTTTCGTTCATAATCTCTAGATGATATTTAGACTACTTGGCTAATATCAAACCGTTTTATGAATACATATGCTCGATATAGCCAACCATTTGGCTATCAAAAAACAGTCTAAGTATACACGAAAATATAAAATAGCGAACCGGTTGGCTAATGAGGTCAGTCTATGTATATACAGACAATAAAAATAGCTAACTAGGATTCTCTGCCAGAAAGAGCTAGAAGTAATTTTTTAAGGAGGGGGGGGCAAGGATAATGGTGTTGACTGGACTTTATTTAGTGAAAAGGGGTAAAAATAGGGTTAGAAAAGAGCCGGTTAGGATTAACAAAAATGTAATTATTTTAGCAGAGTGCAAATTATGGTTCTTGTATGACATACTCCGACCACTCAAATTGTCCATCCATTGACCCACTGTAAACTGGTTTCTTTCGATAGTTTCTTTTAACTTGGCATGAGAAAAGACAGAGAGAAGTGATAAAATACATGAAAAATATGTAATTTTGGCTATATATTTGCAAATTGGGGGGGGGGGAGGGGGAGTATTTAGACAGTGTGAAGTCGGAAAACAATTCTTACGTTGATCTGAAGTGCTGATTAATTTAAATTTTCTCTTTCCCATCATTTCACTATGATGGGCCGGGAAGTGAATGGGGGTGCCGGGAAGTGAAGGGGGGTGTGGAATATATTACTTTTCGTTCATAATCTCTAGATGATATTTAGACTACTTGGCTAATATCAAACCGTTTTATGTATACATATGCTCAATATAGCCAACCATTTGGCTATCAAAAAACAGTCTAAGCATACACGAAAATATAAAATAGCGAACCGGTTGGCTACTGAGGTGAGTCTATGTATATACAGACAAGAAAAATAGCCAACTAGGATTCTCTGCCAGAAAGAGCTAGAAGTAATTTCTTAAGCAGGGGGGGGGGCAAGGATAATAGTGTTGACTGGACTTTATTTAGTGAAAAGAGGTAAAAATAGGGTTAGAAAAGAGCCGGTCAGGATTAACAAAAATGTAATTATTTTAGCAGAGTGCAAATTATAGTTCTTGTATGACATACTCCGACCACTCAAATTGTCCATCCATTGACGCACTGTAAACAGGTTTCTTTCGATAGTTTCTTTTAGCTTGGCATGAGAAAAGACAGAGAGAAGAGATAGAATAGATGAAAAATATGTAATTTTGGCTATATATTTGCAAATTAGGGGTGGGGGGGGGGGGTATTTTGACAGTGTGAAGTCGGAAAACGATTCTTACATCATAATATCAGAATAATTCTGGATAACAAATTTTGCATGCTGACCCGCTGTATTTTACGCCCACCCCCCTAATGTGCAAATATATATCCCAAATTTATTTCTAAAGTACTACATTTTTATCATAATTAGGTATATTTTCTTAGGATTAATCTAACTTCACTTCTTGAGCGGTTGGGGTGAGGCGGGGTTTATCTGAAGTGCTGATTAATTTAAATTTTCTCTTTCCATCATTTCACTATGATGGGCCGGGAAGGGAAGGGGGGCTGGAATATATTACTTTTCGTTCATAATCTCTAGATGATATTTAGACTACTTGGCTAATATCAAATCGTTTTATGTATACATATGCTCGATAAAGCCAACCATTTGGCTATCAAAAAACAGTCTAAGTATACAAGAAAATATAAAATAGCGAACCGGTTGGCTACTGAGGTGAGTCTATGTATATACAGACAAGAAAAATGGCTAACTAGGATTCTTTGCCATAAAGAGCTAGAAGTAATTTTTTAAAGAGGGGGGGGGCAAGGATAATGGTGTTGACTGGACTTTATTTAGTGAAAAAGGGTGAAAATAGGGTTAGAAAAGAGCCGGTCAGGATTAACAAAAATGTAATTATTTTAGCAGATTACAAATTATGGTACTTACATGACATACTCCGACCACTCAAATTGTCCATCCATTGACGCACTGCAAACCGGTTTCTTACGATAGTTTCTTTTAGCTTGGCATGAGAAAAGACAGAGAGCAGTGATAGAATAGATGAAAAATATGTAATTTTGGCTATATAATTGCAAATTAGGGGGGGGGGAGTATTTAGACAGTGTGAAGTCAGAAAACAATTCTTACATCATAATATCAGAATAATTGTGGCTAAAAAATTAGCCAATAATTGTGGCTAACAAATTTTTGAAAATTGATACTTTTAATAAAAAAAGGCCGATGGACGAATTTCTTTAGAAGTACTATTGCTTCAAGATGTTATAGCTTGGATATGGTATGCGATTTATTGGAATTTGTTCTATTTAATACATTTATAAGATTTAATGGGAATTTATATAAACAAACTGTAGGTATTCCTATGGGTGGGAATGCGAGTCCATTCATAGCAGACCTGTTTTTAAGTCAATTAGAATATGAATATATGATAAATAAAAATAGCCCAAGCAATGTAAAATATAACCTTTCAAACTATAAAAGATATCTGGACGATCTCTTGGTAATAAATTGTGAAGAGTTTATTGAGATTTCAAAAAATATTTATCCACAAGAGTTAATTCTTGAGCCTAGCTATGGGATGGGACACTCCGACCATTTCTTAGATTTAAATATTAATATTTCAAATAATAATAAATTAGTTTTTAAATTATATAATAAAACGGATGATTTTTAATTTTGAAGTAATTAATTTTCCATTTCTTGAAAGTAATATACATTCAAATATTACTTATTCGGCTTATTATTCCCAATTTTTTAGGTATGCAAAAATATGCAGTAATTACACAGATTTTAAAAATAGATGTAAAAAGCTGAGCGAAAAACTGATCTTAAGGGGTTTTTCTGCCAAAAAAATTAGTTGGCAATTCAAAAAATTTAGTTTCATGTATCATGAACTTTTAAGTAAATGTACAAAAAATTATAAAGAAATACTGAATGATATTTTAATATAATTTCTCTTGCGCTTTTCATTTTTGGAAGTTTGAGTTTGTAGTGGGTTTCAAACAAGCTTGAGGATCTTTAAATTGGTAATTGGTTCCAGATACCAATAAAAGATACATCTGGACATGTCTTCATTTGTTCCAGAATGGTCTCTTTCAGTGACCTCTGGGATTTTATTATGGAAACATTGAAACACGTTTTGTATGTAATTTTTAATAGCTTGACTAGTATGCATGGATTTCACAAGTTTGACCTGACATAGGGTTACCATATAGATCTTATGGTAGAGGCTCCACCGTGCCGGGTAAAGAATGTAAAGCCTCGAAACCCGTTAAGGCAGGTGGTATTTCTTCTGATCAGCCCTAAATGGAAGGTTCTACTTGGAAATATTTTGCTAGATTTAAGGTGCTTTTGCTGGTAAATTTAAAACAACTTACATTTATTGATGACGACTTTGCATGGATTTGGACTTTTCTATTTGGTTAACGGTTTGGGTATACTGTTTGGTCCTAGGTAGTTGGATAGATGGGTAAGGTAAAAGCCTCTTTCAAGTGCACATTTGTCTCAATTGCTGGATTAGGACGACAGTTTTTTTTTTTTTTTTTTTTGCCAAGTAATTACCTCTTAAACATAATATAGCCTAAATTTATTTCTAAAGTATTACACTTTTATCATAGTTAGGTGTATTTTCTTAGGATTAATCCAGCTTCACTTCTTGAGCGGTTGGGGTGAGGCGGGGTTGATTTGAAGTACCGATTAATTTAAATTTTCTCTTTCCATCATTTCACTATGATGGGCCGGGAAGGGAAGGGGGTGTGGAATATATTACTTTTCGTTCATAATCTCTAGATGATATTTAGACTACTTGGCTAATATCAAACCGTTTTATGTATACATGTGCTCGATACAGCCAACCATTTGGCTATCAAAAAACAGTCTAAGTATACACGAAAATATAAAATAGCGAACCGGTTGGCTACTGAGGTGAGTATATGTATATACAGACAAGAAAAATAGCTAACTAGGATTCTTTACCACAAAGAGCTAAAAGTAATTTTTTAATGGGGGGCAAGGATAATGGTGTTTAATGGTGTTGGCTGGACTTTATTTAGTGAAAAGGGGTAAAAATAGGGTTAGAAAAGAGCCCGTCAGGATTAACAAAAAATGTAATTATTTTAGCAGAGTGCAAATTATGGTACTAAAGGCTGAGTCTAAAGGAGCCAAAAGTAATTTTTTAAGGAGGGGGCAAGGGTGTTGACCTTATTTATTGAAAGGGGGGGGGGGGTAAGAGGAGGGTTAGGGAATTAGAAAAGAGGTTGCCTCAATTAAGAAAAATGTTATTATTTTTGCAAAGTGATAATGATAATTTATTTGGAGTGCCCATTAATTTAGATTTTCTCTTTTCCTTCATTTTACTTTGATGGCCGGGACAGGTCTTAGGCAGGGATACGGAATATCTTGCTTTCCGTTCATCATATCTACATAATATTTAGGCTCTTTCGCTAATATCAAGATGGATATTCACTACAGAGCTATATAGCTATACAGCTATATAAGCTATATAGCTATACAAAGCTATATATGAGCTATACAAAGCTATATATATATATATATATATATATATATATATATATATATATATATATATATATATATATATATATATATATATATATATATATAATATATATATATATATATATATATATATATATTATATATATATATATATATATATATATATATATATATATATATATATAATATATATATATATATATATATATATATATATATATATATATATATATATATATATATATATATATATATATATATATATATATATATATATATATATATATATATATATATATATATATATATATATATATTGGAGATGTTTTGGATATCTCTATTGTTTGTCGTTTTGGCTTTATTTAATTTCTGATTTTATATTGAATAATATTGGTAAGGATTATATTCAAAGGGGTCTGCCGAATATTAGTAAGTGTAATGGTCGTTGTTTTCTTTGTCAAGATCACTTCATCCCTCGAAATTATGTTAAAAGCACTTTATATAATAAAAAGTTTCAATGTTTATTAACTGGACAGGTAAATTGTAAAACAAATAATATTATCTATTTACTAGAATGTAAAAATTGTCAATTACAATATGTGGGGGAAACAATTAACAACATATATAAGAGATTTTCGGGACATAAAACTACAATTACCAAGGAAAAAAACTAATAATTATCTAGTTCAACATTGTAATAATGGTACTTGCTCAGTATCTAATCTAACTATTACAATTT
The DNA here is from genome assembly GCA_027921565.1 of Artemia sinica. Classification (NCBI taxonomy): domain Eukaryota; kingdom Metazoa; phylum Arthropoda; class Branchiopoda; order Anostraca; family Artemiidae; genus Artemia; species Artemia sinica. The sequence goes on along the minus strand of CM051256.1, from coordinate 89,884,353 downwards.
TAGAAAATCTGGACCTAGAAAACTTTACCAAAGAAGAAAAAAATAATAAATTACGCAGACAAGAAGAGTATTGGATCCATGCCCTGGGTACCGCGTATCCTTTTGGGCTAAATGATCGAGTTGCGAAATACGGAGACATGTCGAATGTAGTTGATAATTGTATCAATGGGTTAACTGAGCACCCTTCTTTTAATTGCCCCACTAAACGTAAAAACCGATCAAGAGGACATAGGAAAAATAATAAAAGAATTATTTAGATTTAAATGCATTTTTAATCGATTTAGGTCACATATTTGAGACTAATGGAATGACTAGTTTAATAAAATCTTTAAATAAGTTATCAAGGAATAATTTAATAAAAGTATTCTGGATTGCAAAAAGAAGAACAACATGTAACTCAAAAAATAAATTAATTTATGATACAGTTTGCATTTTAGCTAAATCAAAATTTATTTCAAAATATAATAAATCTGATAAAATTGTAAATAAGGATAATAGATTATATTTGTCTATTAATTTTTGTTCTAAACAAATAGAAGATATTAATTTGCCAAGAATCTTAAACCAGCGGAGAGTAAAGAATGCCCTTCCATGTAATTTGGTGTATAATGGTAGTCCAATTTTAACATATAAATTTTCAAAAACAATTGGTCAAATGATTTTGAACTATAATTCAATACTTAAAAAACTGGACAGGGGGAGTAATTGGAAACCGGTTTGTAATTGTGAGCAATTTTTACCGTATGTGGATCAAACTTATAAGCATATTGTAACGGGGGATTTGTCCATTATAAAGCATCGTGATCTTCAAAATATAATGAAAATGGGTGCTAAGTTCCGTCTTTCTTACCGCATAAGGCCAGCAGATATTCTTAGGGGATTAAAGAATGATTTAAACTTATTTATTGATAATTGGTGCAAGAAGGAGAAAATTACTAAAGATAGATTTCAGAATTGGATAAATTTGATTTTGACTAGTGTAAGAAATAGCATGTATAGAATTAATCCAACAGATTCTGTGAAAAATTCAATATTTTATAATGCCAATATGAAACAAGCAATTGCTAATATACAGAATGAATTTATAATTGTACCAGTTGATAAAGCTAGCAATAATTTTGCCATAATTTGTCAGAAACTCTATTGTGATATTTTATCAAAAGAGTTACAAACAACAAATACATACGAAAAGGAGGAGAATAGTTTAATTGAAAATATAGAAGAAAGAATTTTGAAAAAGTTCAATATTAAAATAAATGATAATGATAATCAGTTTCCTTTCTTATATTGGACGATAAAATTTCATAAAAATCCACCAAAACCACGTTTTATTGCTGGGGCAGCAAGGTGTCCAACCAGAATTGCGGCTACTGATCTATCTTTAATTTTAGGAGAAATTAGAAATAAATTTAAAGCATATTGCTCCAGAATTAAAAAATTTTCTAACTTTAACCCATATTGGAGTGTTAATAACTCGTTACAAGTGATAGATTCTTTGGCAAATGTTTCAGCTAAAAGAGTCAATTCATTTGATTTTACTACTTTGTATACAAATTTGTCACTAAATTTAGTATTCGAAAAATTGAAAATGGTGATAAAGAAATCTTTTCTTTTGTCTAATATTGTATTTTTGAAAATTGATACTTTTAATAAAAAAGCCTGATGGACGAATTTCTTTAGAAGTACTATTAATTCAAGATGTTATAGCTTGGATATGGTATTCGATTTACTGGAATTTGTTCTATTTAATACATTTATAAGATTCAATGGGAATTTATATAAACAAACTGTAGGTATTCCTATGGGTGGGAATGCGAGTCCATTCATAGCAGACCTGTTTTTAAGTCAATTAGAATATGAATATATGATAAATAAAAATAGCCCAAGCAATGTAAAATATAACCTTTCAAATAATAAAAGATATCTGGACGACCTCTTAGTAATAAATTGTGCAGAGTTTATTGAGATTTCAAAAAATATTTATCCACAAGAGTTAATTCTTGAGCCTAGCTATGGGAAGGGACACTCCGACCATTTCTTAGATTTAAATATTAATATTTCAAATAATAATAAATTAGTTTTTAAATTATATAATAAAATGGATGATTTTAATTTTGAAGTAATTAATTTTCCATTTCTTGAAAGTAATATACATTCAAATATTACTTATTCGGCTTATTATTCCCAATTATTTAGGTATGCAAAAATATGCAGTAATTACACAGATTTTAAAAATAGATGTAAAAAGCTGAGCGAAAAACTGATCTTAAGAGGTTTTTCTGCCAAAAAAATTAGTTGGCAATTCAAAAAATTTAGTTTCATGTATCATGAACTTTTAAGTAAATATACAAAAAATTATAAAGAAATACTGAATGATATTTTAATATAATTTCTCTTGCGCTTTTCTTTTTTTGGATGTTTGAGTTTGTAGGGGTTTTCAAACAAGCTTGAGGATCTTTAAATTGGTAATTGGTTCCAGATACCAATAAAAGATACATCTGGACATGTCTTCATTTGTTCCAGAATGGTCTCTTTCAGTGACCTCTGGGATTTTATTATGGAAACATTGAAACACTTTTTGTATGTAATTTTTAATAGCTTGACTAGTATTCATGTATTTCATAAGTTTTACCTGACATAGGGTTACCATATAGATCTTATGGTAGAGGCGCTGCAGTGCCGGGTAAAGAATGTAAAGCCTTGAAACCCATTTAGGCAGGTGGTTTTTCTTCTGATGAGCCCTAAATGGAAGGTTCTACTTGAAAATATTTTGCTAGATTTAAGGTGCTTTTGCTGGTAAATTTACAACGACTTACATTTATTGATGACGACTTTGCATGGATTTGGACATTTCTATTTGGTTGACGGTTCAGGTATACTGTTTAGTCCTAGGTAGTTGGACAGATGGGTAAGGTAAAAGCCTCGTTCAAGTGCACATTTGTCTCAATTGCTGGATTGGGACGACAGTTTTTTTTTGCCAAGTAATTACCTCTTAAACATAATATATATATATATATATATATATATATATATATATATATATATATATATATATATATATATATATATATATATATATATATTTATATATCTATATCTATATATATATATATATATATATATATATATATATATATATTATATATATATATATATATATATATATATATATATATATATATATATATATATATATATATATATATATATATATATATATATATATATATATATATATATATATATATATATATATATATATAATATATATATATATATATATATATATATATATATATATATATATATATATATATATATATATATATATATATATAGATCTGGTGGTATCTCCATTGATAAGCCCTTTTCAGTAATTGAATGAATGAATTCAGCAATAATATATATTCAAATCTATCACGCTGAGATATGTATACACTAAAAAATTTATTTGGGAAAATTTAATAAAAAGAGATAATGCAATTCTTACTGAAACAAAACAAGAACAAGCAATATCTTGAATTTCTTGCAAACAAGAGCATGTTTGGGAGTAACACGGCAAATATAGTGCTGACCTTCTTCCATTCAGCTTGTAGCATAAACACATGGCCTGAAAAGAGAATGTATTATTGGTAAAGTTTCTTTCTCTTACATTAGGTCTTCATGAGAAATGAGATCTAATAGCCAACTGGTTGGCTAATCTAAATGTGTATATAGCTGAGACTTTAATAGTAAACTAGTTAGCTAGATCTAGGCTCTAATATGTATTAGAAACCTTATTGATAGCCAACTAGTTAGCTAATTTTACATGTATAGGGTATTAGAAACTGTATTGATAGCTGACTAGTTGGCTATTTTAAACTAAAGTTTATGTATACATTGGACATTAATAGCCAACTAGTTAGCTAATTTTATATTGTATATAGAACTTTAATATTAGCTGACTAGTTGGCTAACTAAGGCTGCAATGTATATATAGGTGAGATCTAATAGCCAACCAGTTGGCTAATTTAAAGATTGTATATATATACACGGTCGTTCTTATTAGCCACCTAGTTGACTAGACATTTTTTCCTATATATACAAGGGATCTTAGTAGCCAACTAGTTAGCTAATTTTGCATATGTAGGCTATTAGAAACTGTATTGATAGCTGACTAGTTGGCTATTTTAAACTAAAGTTTATGTATACATTGGACATTAATAGCTAACTAGTTAGCTATTTTTATATTGTATATAGAACTTTAATATTAGCTGACTAGTTGGCTAACTAAGGCTGCAATGTATATATAGGTGAGATCTAATAGCCAACCAGTTGGCTAATTTAAAGATTGTATATATATACATGGTCGTTCTTATTAGCCACCTAGTTGGCTAGACATTTTTTTCTATATATAATGCTTGGCTAAGGTTTTTTTCTTTATATACAGACTGTACTATTTTCATTTAGCTGTATAGTGGATGTCCGTATTTTTAATATAAAAAAAAAGCATAAAAGGTGTATGCTAGTATTATATAATAACCTAACTATGAGGTAGATTTATATGAGAATATTCTAGCAAATCACACAGCCTACTAGGTATCTTACCTTAGCCTACATAAGGTAGGCTATCAGTGGAAGTCATTAAGTCCAAAAAACTACCAAAAGGGTAGCCTACGTATTGATACTTACTTTCAGAATCATTAATGTTTACCTTTAAACTGCTTCATGGTGAAAATATCCTGGAGTGCCGAAAATCCTAGAAACATCAAGACAAGGCCTAGTTTAGCCAAGCTCTTTTCAAGAAGCATTCCTTAAAAATATGTTTTCAAAGAAAAGAGCTTGGCTGAACTAGGTTCCGATTTCTTTTTTACCAGAACATACAAGAAAACAACACTTTCTAAGGTTATATGCTGATTTATTTATTTTTTGCTCATTTTCTACTGTTTAACAGCGCACATTCTTTATTTTTGAAATTGGCTACGAATCGTGGTTGCCAACTGCGGACGTAGAAAAAGTGTGCAAATCAAGGCCGAAAAAGAGTGCAAGTTGTTAAAAGCGTGTGCAAGTCAAAAAAAATTTGCGCCTCACGTTTGCCAAACATCTAATTATGTCTTTATAACACACTTTACAGTATGCTAAGCCCTTACATCATTTAAAAAACGATCAGAAATTAAATAAAAAAAACAAATTTTCTTAACTGAAAATATAGAGCAACATTAAAACTTCAACCGAACAAAAATTACAACGTATATGAAAAGGGTTGCCTGCTCCTCAACACCTCACTCTTTACGCTAAAGTTTGAATTTTGTCCCAATTCTTTAAAAAAGACTCTTGAAACACAAGGGTTGTTTAAGTAGAGCAATAAGAACCTTTTTTAAAAGTACTTAAAAAACTTTAGCGTGAAGAGCAAGGTGTTGGGGAGGGGGTGACCCTCTTCAAAATACGTGGTAATTGCCTTTCGTCTAAAGTTCTTATGTTGCTCCTTACTATCAGTGGAAAAACTTCCTGTTTTTTTTAATAGTTTTAAACCAAGGCTGAAATCAATCTATAAAAGAGGAAAAAGGCTTGGACAGAAATACTAGGCACCTTTTTTCTCCTTGTCTCTTGTACAAGATTACTTGCTTACTGTATAAGCTCTTGGGAATGTTAAAAGGGGTGATTAGCCTATTCTACAATTAGCTTTTCTTAAAATTGAGAATATAAGCACTTCAAAGTTCTGCCAAGCTTTGGTCATAAGCAAAGCTTGTCAAAAACAAAGATGTTTTAAACTCAGTCCTACTTAAAATTCAGCAAGCGAAATGTATGTGATGATTTTAATATCCGGGCACTGGTTGCTTCCTCTCCCAACTAAAAATTTGAGTCTTCAAAAGTACTATCAAACCTAAGAAAGGCCGCAAAATTCAAGCATCCACAGAAAAATATCATTTTTTTTATTATACCGGTCTCTTTGGTTCTATATTGTTCATTTTTTTTGTAAATATTGACCAGTTCATATTATTGACCTATGAGTAAAAAAAACATATCAATCGATGCCTTTTCTTGTTTTTTCCAAATATACTAACTGCTTTTGGCGTAAATTCTCTTTACTCCCAAGCCCTAGGTTACATATTTACTCATTAGGGGGGGAGGGGCTTGTAAAGTTCATTTCTGACGCAAAGAAATGTTAAATTTGGATTCAAGATGCAATTCTGACTAAAAAAGTAAGTTTGAACTTTACCCCACCCCCATCCCAATGTGCAAATATACACCATGAATTAGTATATTTGGGTGGGGTGAAGTGAATTTGTGCCAAAAACGATTATTATTTTTGGACAGAGCATAAGAAAAGGCATCGAAAGGTATGTTCACTTTATTCATAGGTCAAAAATATGAACTGCTCAATATTTGCCTATTTTTCATTGTCATTTTCAATTGGCTCAAATATTTGCTGATCTGGATTTATTTCTGAAAGTGTCATTCACCTAACTCAACTGCTTTCCAGAATTGCAAGAAGTGTCTAAAGTATAAACTAAAATTTTAGGGTACCCCATATTTTCCTAATTTACCCTTTTATATCATTTTGATAGTGTGGGTCCCATCCAAAGCAAATTCTTGGACCCCTGACTTGTAAGATACAATGTTTGTTTCAGAAACAATGCTTAGTGATTTTAAATGGATCAATACAACATGGATCTTATCTATATTAGTTCTGTATGAGAAACAAGATGGCTTCCCAAACAGGGATTCCCAAACAGGAATAACAAAGCAGCTTTAATATGTGAATTCTTGCTGGTGTAACAGATTAGTGAAACCATGATTAGTGATTTTAAATGGATCAATACAACATGGATCTTATCTATATTAGTTCTGTATGAGAAGCAAGATGGCTTCCCAAACAGGGATTCCCAAACAGGCATAACAAAGCAGCTTTAATATGTGAATTCTTGCTGGTGTAACAGATTAGTGAAACCATGCTTAGTGATTTTAAATGGATCAATACAACATGGATCTTATCTATATTAGTTCTGTATGAGAAGCAAGATGGCTTCCCAAACAGGGATTTTCAATTTTTTGTATTTTTTAATGAGGGGGGGGGGTATTATTGTTTTCTAATTTTAACGAAAACACAAAAATGGTATTTTTATAAATCTAGGAGAGGAAAAATATAGGGGCTAGAGCCCCTAGAATATTGAATATTAAACTGAGTCATATTAAATCCACCAAGCTCATGTTGTATCCAGAACGGAAAGTTTTTGACTGAAAAAATAAGTGACAGTTTAACATAAAATACGCTAATTTTTAATCTACTAGGAATCAAAAGTACAAGGTCACTACCTCTATCTGAACCCATTAAGATCTTACCTCTATCTGTCCTGTATGGGAAGCAAAATATGACAAGGCAGCTTCCGAGTCTGAGTTTTCAACAGGTTTCAATAAGGCATTCATTTCTCTATTATGTTTTGCCAATTGGTGACATAGAATATAGATGTTATGGCCCATTTCCTTGGAGCCTGCTCCATGCAAACCTTTCTTATGGTCCTTCTGATAGGTCGCCACAGCTGCTTCAATCTGAAATTATCTACCATTTGAAATCGAGATTTAGCTGGGTATGCCCTTATCAAATGCAACACTAATGTGATTTTTAATCTACTAGGAATCAAAAGTACAAGGTCACTACCTCTATCTGAACCCATTAAGATCTTACCTCTATCTGTCCTGTATGGGAAGCAAAATATGACAAGGCAGCTTCCGAGTCTGAGTTTTCAACAGGTTTCAATAAGGCATTCATTTCTCTATTATGTTTTGCCAATTGGTGACATAGAATATAGATGTTATGGCCCATTTCCTTGGAGCCTGCTCCATGCAAACCTTTCTTATGGTCCTTCTGATAGGTCGCCACAGCTGCTTCAATCTGAAATTATCTACCATTTGAAATCGAGATTTAGCTGGGTATGCCCTTATCAAATGCAACACTAATGTGAATTCAGTTATTTCTACGAGATTGAGTTGAATGAGGCATTGGGGTCGGGTTAAATGAAGTTGAGTTACATGGTACTGAGTTGAAGGTGGATGAATTGGGTTGGTTCGATTTGAACGTAGGCTCACTTGAAAAGTTACCCACCAGTTTTAACCGTAGTACCTAGCTTTTAATATAAAGAAAATAAACTTTTAAATGAAAAAAAAAACGCAGCAATAAAAATGGTTTAGTTGAAATCAGGAAAAGCTTTACAGCTTAAAAAAGACTATTCTAAATTACGAACATTCCACTGAAATCGAAACTTAACATTATAACTTGTAGATGCAAGGTGGCCTAAAATACCGCAAATTTGGAATTCGGCTCCTAACTAGTGTTATTTGAGGTGAATTTATGGTTTTTTTTTCAAAATTATGAAGATTCCATTGAAATTGTAACTTAATGTTATAACTTGTACATGCGAGATGGCTCGAGTTCCCACAGATTTGGGGTTCATTTTCTAACCAGTATTTCTTGTGGTAAATATATAATCTTTCTTAACTATCAAAATTCCACTGAAATTGCAACTTAATGTTACAAACTTGTAAACGCAAGATGACCCAAAATCCCAAAAATTTAAGGTTTGTTTTCTAATTAATGTGCCTTGGATAAATCTGCAATTTTTTTCTTAAATCAAGAAGATTCCATTTAAGCTGAAAGGCTATATTTCCTAAGATTTATCTAATGCAAATTCCTGCTTTAACTTTCAATTTAGTACAAATAAACCCCTTATTTAGACAGGTTTTATACGGAATAATCCTGTTTCTTTAAGCAGTAATGAGCACAACAAACTTCGTAGTACATACAGTTCAACGTATTTTACCTTGCAGAGTAATTATTATAATAGCAACATAAGCAGTAATTAGTGAGTTATTAACTCCTTAGTAATGTGTGATTTATTGTCATATGCAAGATTGTCAATTCAGAATCTGGTTTTTGAGCAGAAACGAATACCTGTAGAAATGTGATATCTGGTTGGAAATGTGGCATGTAAAATGAAAAAAAAAGACAAAAAAAAGGTAATTCAGAAAAACTAGTAAGTGGACATCAGATATAAAGAATTGTAAGCCTCCATACTTTGACGGGTTAGTTGCCAAACCCCAAATATTTAAATGAATCTCCCCCGTGGAAATATGGTCCTCCCAATGAAAATGGTTAAAACAGGGCAAATACTTTGAACATTTTTTATTCCTGATAAGAAAAACTTTCGGGCATACAAGCAGGGGAGCTTCGGACCTTTGCCCCTCATCTATTTTTATCGAATGTAAATTTTCATCATTGTCCAAATGTAATGATAATATAATTTATATAATATAATGATATACATTTTTATAATGAAAAGATAATAGAATAATAATGATATTACTATATATTATGAATGCTGTTTCATCGGTGTATTAAGGATGACAATAAAATCGAGCGTTAACTGAATTTTATGGATTTTAATCACTTCTTACATTTACTTACTGTTTCTTTATTGTAAAGCAGGAATCAAAAAGAAAGACAGGTAAAGGATAAAGATGAAACACGTAAAGTTACTGAAATTGATGACAATCATTTTAGAATAAAATGAAATAAAAACAACTGCAAACAAATATCAATTAATCGAACAAATATTTAGATTAAGTACAATATTTTAAAGAAAAGCTAATTATGTAGTAAAAAAATGTATCTAGTAAATTTTATCTAGTAAGTTTTATTTAGTAAAAGTATAACAAAAATGAATATAAAAAAATTTTTGATGTCTTTTTTTATCGTTTTTTTGGTACTCACCTCCCCGCGAAAAAATCCTAGATACATTCTTGTACGATACTAGTGAGCCTAGTCAAGGATATATAAATATTCACAATTTTTTTTTTAGAAAGGATTCTTGCTACCATCTTTCTATCCGTTTGGCTGTAATGATGTACAATATAATATATCTCTGTCCGTCCGACTTTCTTATTTCGTTAATTGGTAGACAGTGTTGCCAATACAGAGTAGAGCTCACTTTTTCATCAGCTATGAATTAGTAGCAAAGAAAAAAAAAAGAACTACACTCTGTTTGGGCGTATCTTTTATACGAAATAATATCTTTTATACGAAATAATATCTTTTATTTTTTATTTAACATTTTGTTTGAGTGATGAAACTTTCAGGAATCAGCTCAAACATCAATTCCTGAAACTTGGTAAGCTCAGCTTAAAAAGCTCAGCCATCCACTAAGCTCAGCCACTTTCATTAAAATTTTGCTGAAATTTTGTCAATGGGGTCAATTGAGGAAAATTAGAGGGAGAGGGACAATTTCATTTTTTTCCCACGAAAATCCGAAAAAAACGTATTTTTTAATAGAAATACTCAAAATATATATATATATATTTTTTTTAATATAGGTAGAGGAGAGGGGCATAAAAATATAGGGCGAGCATCTCCCCCCATTGACGCCATTGAACCTTGTCACTGCTCAGCCTGCATGACTTGGCAACGAGATCAGCAAAAACTTGACGTGTACCATCACATGTTACTTACCAAGTGTTTGGGGTTCATGTTGCCTAACATCTTCTCAGGAATCTTCGCATCAGTTTGACTTTCCAGGATGGCCAGCAATAGTTTACAGGCATTATTTTTCATTTCAATAATTTTGGCTGAATCTACACGCGCACCAATGTCAGCTGTCAAAAGGCCAACTACTATGGCTAAGCCGTTTGATTTATGCATTGCCAAACAATTTTGATTTTCATGGCTAATTTCCGGTCCCTGAAATTGATAATCAATATTAGCATTAAAGAAAAGAAAAAAACATTAAGATAACTAGATTAAGGTCAAAAGAGAAAAAAGCTGGAAAAATCGCCTACAAATATATATAACAATTTGGATAACAAGTTTTTACTGCTTGCGATTAATGAACGTGGGCCCAAAGTAATATCTGGATATTACAAATTACGGGCCCTTGCGAGTAAGTCTCCTTTCATGACTTTTTAAGGATTTTCAGAATTATGCGGCATTATTATTGAAAAAATAAGAGATGGCTAAATCACTAACAAAACAGCATGTTGACGGGCGAATGGATGAATTAACTGCTACGATTTCGATGCTACAACAAGAAAATAAGGTGTTGAAGACAGAAAATAAGCTGTTAAAATCAGAACTGATTAAGGTGAAATCGTCTGCACTTCGAGTGGATTTACATACACGGAGAAACAATATTTTGCTTCACGGGATCGATACGCCAAATGGATCTGAAAATCTTCGTGATACAGTAAAAAATTTCTTCGGAATAACACTCGGGATTGCGGATCCTGATCAAATAGGTGTCAAATTCACCGCGTCTGATGATGGTGTTGTCCCTAGTTTTCAGAGCAATAGGAAAGAACAGTTGAGCCTATTTTCGTGCAGCTCAAGAGTTATGATCGCTCATTGATTCTTAAAGAATGTGGTAAATTAAAGAAAACGGGCTACAGCGTGTCAACTGAATTACCTGCTGAATTAGGAAAGCGGAGAAAGGAATTATTGGCTCTCGGTTACAAGCTAAAAAAAAATACAAAGGGAGCAGAGAAGGTCAGTGAGACTCGTGTGGTCCAGCGTAACGTGAAACTCTGGCTGGAGACAATAAAGCCAAAAAGCTCACAGCAGTGGGTTAAATGCGATGATGACTGTTTCGATCCGCTAAAACTGTTTGCCAAAAATGACCCAGAGGAGGAGGTTGTTTCCGACCAGTAGTTTTGTCATTTTCTTTTCCAATATCTAATTTTTATGTATGTGATATCGTGAGGTATTTTGAATTACTGTTGAAGCCACATAGTATTTCTGTTTTAAGTTGTATGGCAGAGAAGGATGTAAAACGAAAATTTTGTTTTCGTTTTTTTTCATGTTTGTTCAATTTTTTTTTCTCTTTTTTCATGTTCCCAAAATTCAAGGTATCTAGTTTGTTTATTTAATTGTCGTGCATGTTCATTTTTTTGGGCTCCTCGATCTTCTGGAATTTTTACGACGGACCGCCAATTGCAGTTAGTAAGTGATGACTCTTTCTTCAGCTTCATTCCCGAGAGGCAGCAGAGATTTTGATATAGACAAATTAACGAATTTTGAAGAGTTTTTTTAAACTCTTCAAAACTAATTTAATGAGCTTTCTTTTGAAGTGTCTACGACAACATTTTCTATAAAACATAATATGCCCCCAGGGCATAACTTAAAACCTTAGCCCTGATGGGTTTGGGGGAGGGGGAGGGGGTGATCATCCTCAAAGACTCAATATTCAGAACTTTCAGTTACCTTGAAAAAATGGCTATCTCAAAATTTTGATTGGATGTGTTTGGAGAAATAGTGGGCGTGAGAGTGAGGTTAGTTTCCCTCCAATCAGGTTCTACAAACCCATTAAAATAAGCACTAGCCCTTCTAACTCTCAATTGAATGAGTTTTTTTTAAATTTTTACAACAACATTTTCTATAAAAACATTATATGCCCCCAAGGCATAACCTAAACTGTTCACCCTGAGAGCTCTGGGGGGAGTGTCATGGCAATCCCAAGATTTTGATAGGATGTGTCTGGGGAAATAGTGAGCTTGGGAGGGGGGTTAGTTTCCCTCCAATCACTTTCAACTATTAAAAAGGGCACTAGCCCTTTCAATTTCAAACCGAATGAGCCCTTTTTAAAGTATCAACGAAAACGCTTTCTATAAAAACCTTATGTGCCCCCAGGGCATAACTTGCAACCCTTGCTCTGACGGGTTTGGGGGATTTGTTATCCTCAAAATCATAATTTCCAGAACTTTCAACTACGTTGAACAAAACGGCTATCTCAAGATTTTAATTGAATTTTCTTGGGGAATGGTGGGCGAGAGGTGGGGGTTAGTTGCTCTTCATTTACTTTCGACCATTAACAAGGGCACTAGCCCTTTCAATTTCCAATCGAATGAGCTCTTTTTCAAGTCTCAACGAAAACGCTTTCTATAAAAACCTTATGTGCCCCCAGGGCATAACTTGCAACCCTTGCTCTGACGGGTTTGGGGGATTTGTCATCTTCAAAATCATGATTTCCTGAACTTTCAACTACGTTGAAAAAATGGCTATCTCAAAATTTTGATTAGATGTATTTGGAGAAATATTGGGCTTGAGAGTGAGGTTAGTTGCCCTCAAATCAGTATCGACTAGCCTATTAAAACGGGCCCTAGCCCCTTTAATTCCCAATTGAATGAGTTTTTTCAAAATTTTCCTCTATGTTGAACAAAATGGCAATCTCAAAATTTTGATAAGATGTGTCTGGGGAAATGGTGAGCTTGAGAGGGGGGCTAGTTCCCCTCTAATCACTTTCGACTATTAAAAAAGGGCACTAGCCCTTTCAATTTCCAATCGAATGAGCTCTTTTTAAAGTCTCAACGACAACGCTATATATACAAACCTTATGCGCCCCCTGGGCATAACTTGCAACCTTTGCTCTGAGGGGTTTGGGAGATTTGTCATCCTCAAAATCATTATTTCCAGAACTTCAAAATGGCTATTTAAAAATTATAATTGAATGTGCTTGGGATATTGGTGGGCGAGAGAAGGGGGTTAGTTGCTCTCCATTTACTTTCGACTATTAAAAAGGGCACTAGCCATTTCAGTTCCCAATCTAATGAGCCCCTTTTGAAGTTTCTACGACAACGCTTTCAAAGAAAACCTTTTTCAGAACTATCAACTAAGTTGAACAAAACGACTATCTCAAAATCTTGATTGGATCTGTTTGGGAAAAAGGTGGGCGTGAGAGAGGTATTAGCTGCCTTCCAATCACTTTCGACTATTAAAAAGAGCACTAGCCCTTCGTATTTCCAATCGAACGAGCCTTTTTTGAAGTTTCTATGACAACATTTTCTATAGAAATCTTATATACCCCAAGGGTATAACTTATAACCCTCACCCTGAGGGCTGTGGGGGAGTGTCCTCCTCTAAAACATAATTTCTAACTGGAAATCACCAAAACAGAACAAAATTCTATAATGAATCAGCAATCAGCTGGTTAACATATCTAGGCGCTTGCTATCGCCTGCTCTGTGAGTTACGTCATGAAATGAATATAGTTTGATTAATGCTAAACTCTGTGTGCTGTCATCTGAGCAAAATGTTTGCAAAATAATAGAGGTTTATTGAGAATATACATTGCTGTCTGGAGGAATATTTGCTGTAACCAGTTGATGCGCAGAAAGAAGATTTGGATCTTGAATTCAATTGAAGGCAGATTAAGGCGTTTGCCGTGCCTAACAGTTAATATTATTGCACGTTCGCACGAACGTGATTAAGGATTTGGTGCTTTTTCCAGTAAGAAAGTTTTGCTTATACAGTTGTGTTATTATTTCCAACATCAAAACGGTTAGGAAAAAGAATACGAGCAGTCGTCAGGATGAGGATTTATTAAGTAAGAATATGACGACAAGCACACCCAATGCGTCTGAAATTACTCGGGAGTCAGCAAAAACTCCGGCAGCATTACAGACCTTGTCAGAGGATTTTTCGAAATTGATGGACATTTTGCGAGATACTCGTAACTGGGTCCATTCGATCGATCAGCGATTTACTACACTAGAAAATAAAATACAAGCAATAGAATCGGAGCAAATGGCTTTACGGACAGAACTTTCGGGGTCGAGTTCACGCATAACTGCTGTGGGAAATGAAGTTTCTATGCTGAAAACTCAAGTGGTTAACCTGCAAACAGAAGTGAAGCACTACAAAGAAAAGACTTTGCGTATGTCTGGTAGGATTAGGGCTACAGAATATCAACCGACGGAAAATAATGTGATAGTATGGAACGCAGTTTTTGAAGACAATAATCAGGCTAAAGGAATGTTTACTGAGTTATGTACAGACGGCCAGGCTTTACCAGTGATACCACAGTTTCCGGTTAATGAGATTAAAAAGGACAAGAAATGTTTCATGGTTAATGCAAGCAACCTTGAGAATAAGATCGAAATACTCAGGAATGGAAAAAAGCTTAAGGGAAAAGTGATGCGAAACCAGCAAAATATTTATGTGAGCGATGATGCCCCACTTTCGATGAGAGAGGCAAGGAAAAGACTGTATGAAAAGAAATCGCGTCTTAGTTCGATCAGTATTACGTCACGGGTATCTAATACGATGCCGCCGTATCTCCAGTTTGAACGACCGGGTGGTCGAAAAGTAAAGTTTACTTGCGATGAGTTGATTGATCAATTAGCGTATGGACTTCCCTCCTCTGCAACTCCCGGGGGCCCTGAGGAATGATTGATTTGACAGTTTTTGTTTTTTATGTTTTTTTGGGTGGGGGGGGTTGTATGTTTGGTTGCTTAGAAAAAAATATGAAAAGTTTAGCTTATGAAAAGAAAAGATGTTTTTTGTTTGTTTGTTTGTTTATTTAAGAGTAGATTTTTTTGATTTTAGTTTAAAGGATAAATTAGTAGGTGGTAGTAGGGTCCTATGCAGTTGAATGGATGCGCTTATTAATGTGGCGGAATCTCCTGCGTGTTAATGTGTTCTTCTTTTTTTTCTGTTCCATCTTCTGTAATTTGTTTTTTTAATCTTTTTCTTTTTTCAGGTTTATTTTCTTTTTACGGCTGGCCTGTCTTCAATTTGGTGTGAACCAGGAAAGGTAATTAATAACGTTATAGTTTTGTTTCGCCGTTCTCTCGCTACCCCTTCGATGAATGGTTATTATTCTAGTTGTTGATTTGGAAAGATTGAGATCACTTGAGAGATTCGCTAAATTTTTTAGGATTTACAAGATGGTATGCTCCATAGGGATCTAGATCAAGATTTTTGTGAGGTACCCCCTAAAGCATATTATAAATGCCCTATTGAAATTAATAATGTGTTGTCAGGACCCAGTGGACTGAATTTGTTATCGTGGAATTGTCAAGGTCTAGATAGCTCATTGGATTATTGAAAGGAATTGTGTCTGTTTTCGAAATTAGATGTCATTGCTCTGACAAAAACGTGGTTGAGAGATCATACGACAAGTTTATTAGATATAGGTGAGTATCGACTTCATGTTCAGAATAGAGAGAAAAGACAACATGTTGGACTGGCAGTTTTTGTTAGGAATGGTCTCGATATTAAGTTGAGGAATGAAAAGCGTGTAAATAAGGAAAGGGTATTTGAAAGTGTGGTATTAGAATTATGTAGATTGGGACAGAAATCTTTGTTGGTTGTAGTGTACCAACCGCCGTCAGGTTCTACTGAGGAGTTCTTGGAGCTCCTAGAAAAGCAACTTGATGAGCTTTCTGATGATAATAAACCTTTGTTCGAGCGTGGTAATTCAAATCCGGACCTAACTAGAGTGGGTGCTAATCCTAAGATTCGTGAATTCTTGAATGTGATGTCTTGTTATGGTGTGTTTCCTGTGGTGAATATTTGTGCTCGTGTAACTGCTAATTCTGAGTCCCTCCTTGATAATATTTTTTGTGATATTAAGTATGATTCAGTTTCAGTTGTGATTAATTAAGTTTCTGATCACTTTGGGGTTCTGCTGTGTGTGAATAATTTTTGCACACCGAAGAGTAAGAATTCGAAAAGAATTCGAAAATGAAAATCGATCGAGATGTTCTGGTTCAGTTTAAAAATGAATTAGAAAAATGTAAGTTTTAGTTTCTTGAAGATAGTGAACTTGATGTAAATATGAAGTTTTGTTCATGGTATGGTAGAAGTCAATGAAATATTGAAGTCAGGTTGTAAAATATCAAGGCAGTCAGTTCAAACCGAGACACCAGTTGAACCTTGGATTTCTAAAGTAATAATGGCAGCGATAATGAAAAGGAGGTGGTTATTCAAGTATTTTAATACATCACCATATGCCGAAGAGAGGTACAGAAAATATAATAACGAATTGAATAAGCTTCTTCGAAAAGCTAAAATAGAATATTTCAGAGAAGAATTTAAAAGGTCGGAAGGAAATCCTGCGAAGGCCTGGAAAACAATCAACTCGGTAATCCGCCCAACCCAGAGTTCTGTTTGCAGAGTTTGCACCTCATCACCGGAGGAAGCAGCTGATCAGATGTGTGACCACTTTGCAAATATTGGAAAAACTATGGCAGGTATAGGATCCTCCTCCTCTGTAGAAGAGTCTTTTGTTCAGTTTTTACCTATGGCTAGTGATGTTTCTGCTTTTTTGCGTCCAATCCAAAATACAGTTTGGAACATGAAGAGTAATGCCGCAGGTAGTGATTATTTTTCCCTGAAAGTTTTGAAGCATGTATTTCCAGTTGTATCAGAGCATTTGGTATACCTATTTGATCAGTGTATGAATTGTGGTATTTTTCCAGAATGCTTTAAGTCAGCTAAAGTTATTCAGTTATTTAAAGGTGGTGATAAGAATTTTTTCCATGGTTATAGATCTATATCTCTTCTCCCAGTGTTAAGTAGAGTGTTTGAAAAGATGATAAATGCTAGAATAGTCGAGTTTCTAGAATCGCGGAGACTTTTAAGTCAAACCCAATTTGGTTTCCGAAGAGGAATGTCGACGGATCAGGCTGCTCTATTTTTAGTGACGTTCGTAAATGATGCCCTGCATGCTGGTTGGGAAGCGGCTTCAGTTTTCCTTGATATTGTGAAGGCCTTTGTTTCGCTTGATGAAGGTATTCGGCTTGCAAAACTTGATAATTGTGGATTTCGTGGTAGGTTCTTAGGCCTTTTAAGGTCTTTCTTTGATAACCTTTGTATGTGAGTGTTGGAGATGCCGTATCGGGTACAAAGAAAATTGAATATGGTGTGCCACAAGGGTCTGTGCTCGGGCCTACACTGTTTTTAATTTTCATTAATGATTTGTGCGGAGCTGTGGAGGGTTTTTCGTTAGACCTGAATTTTTCCGTTAGTGAAACCATAAAGTTAATTATTGCGCTATTTGCGGATGATGCGCATTTTACAGTGGCAGCAAAGACGGAACTGCAACTCGTGGAGAAGCTTATTAAGGGTATGAACACAATTGGGAAATGGACTAGAGCTAACAAACTGAGGTTAAATAACAATAAATCACAGTTTCTAGTTTACAGAAGAAACTCCAATTACTATCCATGGATTAATGAGCTTAGATTTGTTGATACTTCAATCCAGCGACTAAAGACTGTCAAGTACCTTGGTGTCCTGATAGATGAATGTTTAAGTTATAGACCCCATATACAATTGTATTTTTCTACTGTTCACCCGTACCTTTTGCACTGTAATGTTTTTTGGTCAAGTACTTTCCCGACACATCTACTTCAGCTTCGTGCGATACAGAGCTCAGCTATAAGAGTGCTTTAAAAAAGCACTGATAAAAAAGGTGCATTAGCGAGAAGGAGATGTGTCGACCGACATAATCTGCCTTTACACGGACGTTCTAAATTTTATTCAGCTTTGTTTTTGTTTAAATATGAGCGTGGATTATTGCCACAATGTTTCGGTCAAATGTTCGTGGCTGGATGTAATGTCCATGAATACTCAACCAGAACAGCATCCCAGATAAGACGACCTCAGACTTTAACTCGAAGATCATTCTTCTCTATACGTCATGTGGGACCAGGGTTTTATAATAGTTTACCAAATGAATTATTAGTTGATGAAAATATTGCTAGTTTTAGGAGTAGGTTAAAATGTCTGTGTTTAGGTGAGTATAACATTTCTTAGCGATTTTCTCTTGAGGGGTCTGTCAGTTGTATTTTGGTTAATTTTGTGGTTGTGTGAGGGTGGGAGTGAGAGAGCGGTGATAATTAGTTATGGTTTGTTTTTTTCTATTTTTGGGGCTGCATTAATTTGGAGAAGGTTGTGCCGTGCTTTTTTTTCTCTCTTTTCTTTTTTCATTTATTTATTGTTTTACGTTGTTGATAGCAATGTATATATTAGGTTTTTTTTTTGAAGGGTGTATAGCCTAAACAAGTTTGCTTCTGGTGGTTCATTTATTTATTTGTTTGATTTAAATAAAAAAAAACTTATCAGTCAGTTAAAAATGGCTATCTCAAAATTTTGACTAGATGCGTTTGAGGAAATGGTAGGCGTGGAAGGGGTGTTAGTTGCCTTCCAATCACTTTCGACTATTGAAAAGGGACTGGCCAGTCCAATTTCAAATCGAATGAGCCCTTTTTGAAGGTTCTATGACAATTTTTTAGATACAAAGTGCCCTGGTCTAAAACCAAACCAAAAAAAAAAAAAAAAAAAAAAAAAGTGCAAAAATCGTTCTTTACTTAGGCAGCAAAGCTAATGAATATCTAAAAGAATGCATTAAAACAAAGTCATAGCTAATGCACAGCTAATAGAATTACACAACTAAAAAAAATTAACCGAAATAGTCACAAGAACCTGTTTTATTATGCATCCAGGTAAGAAACAAGCCAAAAATAGATCATTAAGTTACCTGACAGTATTCCATTAGACTTTCAAGAATCTGATTAACCAGCGATATGTTCTCTTTCTTCATAAAGGGTCCAAGAAGAACAGGCTTGCCCACTGAAGAACCAAATAAACTTTCCAAAAATATTAGGGTTTCTTCAACCAAGTTGTAGTTTTTTTGGGAGTTTTGAGTCCTTAAAAAAGTCTGTAAGGAAAAAAAAATCAACGAAATGAAATTTAAAGTGCGAAACTGTTACTTTTGGATCAGTTACTAAGTTGTATCTTCAGACGATTAGTTACATCATACCAAACCGTCTTTCAGAAAAACCCCATGATAAGTACTGTGGTTTTGGAGATAATGATAAAAGAGTATAACAAATAAAATAGAGCAAACAAAAATAAATAAAAGCGTAAAAACAAGAGAATTAAGAGTAAGACAATACGAAATAAATAAAAAGGTAAAACAAAAATGATAAGAGTAAAATAAAGTAAGAGCAAAAGATCAGACAAGATTGAAACAAATCAAGAGCAAACAAAAGTAAATAAGAGTAAAACAACAAAATTAAACCAAACAGAAATACATAAAAGAGTAAAAGACGAAAATAAGTGGTAAAGGTAAAACTAAAGGTAAACTAAAAGGCAAACAAGACAGTAAAGCAAAGTAAGAGCAAAGAAAAAAAATAAGTAACTCAAGAAAATAAGAGAAGTTAAAAGAACAAACAAAAACAGTAAAGCATATTAAGAGCGAACAAAAGCTAATAAAAGAGTAAAACAAAAGCATATAAAAGAGTAAAACAAGAAAATAACCGTATAAATTAAAGTAAATAACATTGAAACAAAATAAGAGCAAACAAAAGTAAATAAAAAAAATAAAACAAACAAAATTAGCCAAAAAATATTGCTTTTCTGAGTTACGGCTTGTTGTGTCAGAATTCAATCCAAATGTCACCCCAAATCCAAAAATAAAAGAAAGTATATACTATTCTAGTTATCGTGAGAAATCAAGGCGCAAATAGTTATAATACTGTACGAGTTTGTTTACAACGACAATGAAAGTTTTTTTGTTTTAAAACGCACGAGTATATTTAACGACAAAGAAAGCAAAAGATATGGGATGTAACACAGGGAGTTTTTCTTAACTATGGAAGTTTCTATAGCTAACAGCTGTAGAAACGAACTTACAACGAACTAAAAATTCGTTTTAATTGATTTATAAATTGTAATAATAATCATACAACACACACAACTAGAAAACAATAGAGGAAAAAATACGAATGCCTATAAATTTAGAAATTGGAAGACAAAGGAACAGAGAGAAATATGGCAGATCATGTACAGGCCTACATGCAAAAACAAATAAAATCCTGGACAAACAAATGTATTTAGAGGCGAAAGTAGATCCCCTTTTTACCCCCAAAGTAATGTAAGCCCCGCAAATCTTATGCGAGAAATCGTGGTGCAACACTTATAGTAATTTATGAAGTAGTTTAGATGAGCTATAGGCCAAAGAAGCACAAAAATAGGGAGGTTGTGCAGAGAATGTAAGGAACAAACGGAAAAACCTCAATATTTCAGGAAGGGAGACATAGACTCGAAAGCTCCCTTGCCTAGAGCACAGGGAGAAGATCCAAAAAAACAAGAAAAATAAATGATAATTAAGATGGATTTATCTTTACTTTCATGAATTCATGAGGACAAAATCTTTTTTTCAAAGCAGACAATACAAGGAAGCGTAAACTGAATCTAAAGAAACTAAAATGAAGGGTAGGGGGAATCGCCCTACCCACAAAATTGGACACAAAACTTTTGGTGTTTTTATTGAGGAAATGTAAAAAACAAAATCCCCTTCTCCCTTGATTTTGAAAATTAGCTTTGTTTCGTGTGTTGATTTGAAAAAGAATCAAAGGCAAATTCCTGTCCCGCCCCTGCAATTTTCTGAATTGATTCCCCAAAAAACAAACAGAGATGGATGGTAAATCGTAGATGCATGTATACACACAAAAACAAAGGAACGACGAGCAATACATACACATGGGGTTGGAACCAAATAATTCAAAACGATAAGTAGATACGTCACACAAAATACAAAAATAAAATAATCAAACTTAGAAAAAGAGACAAAAAAAAATAGTTGAAAATTAGAAAATTGTTAAACAAAACGCAGAAGAAAATATGGCAGATCATGGATGTATGCTCATACACAAAGACAAAGTAGAACCCACACACATGAGTGTACCTCCATACAAAATCAGGCCCATAGGCCTAAGCAAGGATGAGTGCAAACATCTAACAATAAACAGAGGAACTTGAAAATATGGACTTGATATGAAAAGATAAACAGATGAATTTGGGATAATATGCTGAATAAGCAAAGAAAAACAGGTTAACTACAAGAAAGAGGAAAAAAATAATACAAGATGATTTCGGTTGGAATTCTTACAGAGAAGCTGTAGAAATCTCAAAATACTGAATACTGAACAATTAAAGGAAAAAACTAGCCTTAAGATTGCCTGCTGAGAAAAATATTAATTGTTGAAGATGCCGGTTACTAATTCTCACACAGGAGTTGCAAAATCTGAAAATACTGAAGGTGCAACGAAGAGATGAAAACAGCTATTATGATGATAAAAAAAGAGAAAAAACCTGAGCTCAAAATAAACAGAAAAAAATAGTTAAGGAAATAGGGAAAAGCCTTCACACTTGAATTATTTAATTAGAGAAAAAAAGAGAAAATATATTCATACTTGAAGATGTTTGTTGTGGTTTACACAAAGAAGCTGTAAAAAATGCAACAGCTGTTCCATAACAATAATTTTCGGAGGGATTTCGGACTCCTCGTTAGCTGAAAGATTTGATCCTTTTACAAATCCTTTGATATATTTCTGACCCTCTTTCATTTTCCAATAAATGACCTGAAAAAAATATTTAAAAAACACAGTAAGAAGATTAGTATATGGTTTCACCTTTACTAGGAATCAGCTACCATTGCAGCCATGACAGATAGTTTATCAGCTGCTAAATCGCAAACATTGGACATAAAACTCAGAAAAACAGATGAGAAAAACAGTTATGTAAAAAGAAAAACAATTCTTATCCAAGATAGAAAGTTTATCAGCTGCCAAAACAACGACATAAGAATTGGAAAAAAACGGATGAGAAAAGCAATTATGGCAAAAAAAAAACTTAAGTGCAAATTACAAAAATAGAGAACTTATGCAATGAATGCTATACTTGCCTGGACTAGTGTAATTTAATAATATTTTGTTCAAGTGGAATTTTATTTTGTTTTTCTCTTGATTTATCCTCCGTTTTGACCTTCATTTTAAATTTTCACGAGTCATAGATCAATGATGATAACAATAATGCCTGCATATAATGAAACATTTCAAAATAATAAAAGCCATCTAAGGGATGAAAAACTTTGAAACGACAAGCTTTTTTTCGCCCCCTTTCAGCTCCCCTAAAACCACCCTCTCTCCCACAAGAGCATCTGTGATCCCATTTGACTTGGGAAACATTCCCTGCAAGTATTAATTCAATACCATATCACACCCAAAACAAAGAAAGTCTTATTTTTCCTAAGAAACTAACGTAAACAAGGTGATTTGCACCATTTATAGCCCTTCCCCCAGGGGTGTAAGAGATATGAAAATCTAAGAATGTTGATCGCATGTCTTGGGAAAAGGTTAGAGGGTACCAGGAAGGAAAAGAGCAAACGAGATAGGTTGTTTTCCCTCCTATTCATTCCAACTTTTAAAAAAGACAAGAAAACTTTCGAAATCCAGGAGAATGCACCCTCTTCAAAGCTTCTACAATCATACATTCCATATACAAATGCCAGGAAACAAAAGAAACAAGCAAGGAATTATGAAGAAATGAAGGAAAAGGAAGGAAAGACAGGAAGGTAATATATACGTGGCAGGAATAATACAAGAAGGACATGCAGCTTTTTACTTGTATATCCACCATTTATTATTGATAGCATTTTTTTTAATCTAGACTTTAAATTATTTACAGTCTCGCTTCATGCTATGAACCGAGCAAGAGGCCAGAGGATTATATTTTGTTCCTGTTTCTATGGAATATGTTTCCTAACTGTACTCCACAAGAAACATCTTGGTCGGATCCTTTTTCCTCTCTACAGCCAATTTCAGTCAATTCTGAGAAATTAGTAATGCTCTTCTTGCACCATGTTTCTGCTATCACGTGGAAGGCTCGGTTCAAACAACTAAGGAGCGGTCGACTGTTTTAAATTGAAGCTGGATAAAGATCTAAGTTTTTTTTGTAATTTTTTCACTATATTTGGGACTAAAGTAGAGGAAATTTATTATTATCTCAGTATTTATCAGCAAAATTTAGTTTTAAAATCCCTTTTTTGCTCTTCATACAAAAATAATTTAATGCCCTCTATGAAAAAAAAAAAACATTGAGTAGATTTTCAATTAATGGAAGTGGCAACATTGGAATGAATTCGTAAAATCTTTCCAGTGCCCTTGAATTGTAAACTACCAAAAAAATTTCCATTTATCCCTCGCAAGGGTCTATTTCGGGAAATACACCCAAAAAAAAGAAGAAGAAGGGTAACAAAAAGGGAGACATTGTAAAGGAAATTGACGAACAGCCATAAATCACTGATTATCCACCAAAAACTTATTCAGAGTTAAATATCATTTTCGATAAACAGCACAAAAATACATAGGAAACTTGCCACAGAGACATGCACCGTAAGGGAGGGGGGGAAGAGATAAAAAATGTTTCGCAATTGTTTAGACTGACTCATAGCGTGGGGTATTGAACCAGGCGAAGCTCCTACCCTCGCCCAAAACAGGCCACTCTGAAGACGACTAACGACGCTGACGTCTGGTTCTCTCTACGCTGGCGACGCTATCGAGCACGATCTTAAGTCAAGCAAGTAATTCAATCGTTCAGATGGCACCGAAACAGTGACATTTTGTAGCTGATTCATTGTTTGACAAAAAAGAATAATAATAATAATGATAAATGCATGTTAAATACTTGAGACAACCTATACATCCGAAATCTAATAAAAATATGATACCAGCAAAAATTCCTGAATTTTGCTGGGTTTTGCAGCTTATTCTAAGTACTCTTTTGGAGAGAGATAATCCTGTTGTACAAAAGAGTATTGGGTTACTTTGTACAACAAGGTTAGCTCTCTCCAAAAGAGCTATGCGAAGCTCAATGGCACTCTGAAACATGGCGGTACTTGTGCCACATTTCAACATAACCCCAACAAAAAACACTTAATAATCTGACGCACCATGGCTATCTAATATA
Organism: Artemia sinica; assembly: GCA_027921565.1. Classification (NCBI taxonomy): domain Eukaryota; kingdom Metazoa; phylum Arthropoda; class Branchiopoda; order Anostraca; family Artemiidae; genus Artemia; species Artemia sinica. The sequence goes on along the minus strand of CM051256.1, from coordinate 89,859,794 downwards.
CATTGAACTTCGTGAAGGGTATTTCCTGCTGTAATAATGTAATAAAAACGCAATACCTTTAAAAATTCCGGAGCAATTTCTGCATTTTGCAGCTTATTGTATATACTCTTTTGTATAACAGGGTTGCCTCCCTCCAAAAGAGCTATGCCAAGCTCAATGGCACTCTGAAATATGGCGGTGCTTGTGCCGCATTTCATAATGAGCTGAATAACGAGATCAGACGCACCCTGGCTATCTAATATGCACTGAACTTCATGAAGGGTCTTTCCGGCTCTTTGAAGCATCATACCTGAAAGTTATTACGAATTAATGGTAAGTTAAAATAAACTGGAAAAAATATACTAGAATGTAAAAATATTTCTTGACCTAGAAAAATATTACTTTTATCCTTTTTTCAAATGCAAAGAAAGACCAATTTTTACATCTCTTACTGAAAATAAAACCAGCTAGAGATATTTTTGTTCTTAATTATCTTACAACTTAAATCATTCACAGTTCTACTTGAAGAGGGATAGTTTAAACATATTCATTGAGGCAAATGAAGAAACTACTATATGGTTTTGATACACATTACGTATAAAATACCTAAAGGTTACAAAAAGAAAATAAGTATGCTATTGAAAAACAATAAAAGTAAAATGTAAGCTGAAGGTTTTGTACCCTTTCGGTAAGGCCAAGACTCATCAGTGACAGTGATATCTAAATTCGTTCTTAGGCAACCGTGGTCAAACCCTCAATGCTAGAACATCAGTATCCAGTAAAAAAAAAAAAAAAAAATGTAAACTGGAGGTTTTTGTAATTTGTCAGACCCTCAATTCTTCGGCATCAGTAACATTTATGGTCTGTTTCACTGTCATATAACAGTGCTGACCTGACAAAAACATTCAATTTTGGTGAGAATTTTGATTCACTGTCTATGCCACAGGGTATTTCTCAACTGCACAAAACTAGGTCCACGAAACATATCTTGAATAGTTGTCCGATGGTTGACCAGTGGATTGATCTTTACCAGGAGATATGAGGAAATACAGCCGGGATTCAATCACAACTGCTGCAAGGCCGACGCAAGAGCTTTTCTAGCACCTCCCCTCCTACGCCCATCATTCCCCTAAACACATCCAATCAAAGTTGTGAGATAGCCATTTTGTTCATTATAGTTGATGTCAAGATAGAAAATATGTTTTTGAGGAGGATACTTCCCCAAAACCCTCAGGGCAAGAGTTTTAAGCTATAGCCAGGGGGCATATAAGGTTTTTATTGAAGGCGTTGTCGTAGAAACTTCAAAACAGGCTCATTCGATTGGAAATTCAAAGGGCTAGTGCCGTTTTATAGTCAAAAGTGATTGGGGGGCAACTAGCCCCCCCCCCCCAAGCCCATCATTCCCCCAAACACATCCAATCAAAATTTTGAGATAGCCACTTTGTTCAGCGTAGTTGATATCAAGATAGAAACTGTGTTTTTGAGGAGGAAACTCCCCAACAACCCTCAGGGCAAGAGTTTTAAGTTATGCTATGGGGGCATATGAGGTTTCTATAAAAGGCGTTGTCGTAGAAAGTTCAAAAAAGACTCATTTGATTGGAAATTCAAAGGGCTAATGCCCTTTTTAATAGTTGAAAGTGATTGGAGGGCAACTAACCCCCACGCTCATCTTTCCCCCAAACACATCCAATCAACATTGAGAGATAGCCATTTTGTTCAACGTAGTTGATTTCCAAATAGAAAAAAGGTTTTTGAGGAGGACATTCCCAACAATCCTCAGGGTAGGAGTTTTAAGTTATGCCCTGGGGCATATAAGGCTTTTATAGAAGGCGTTGTCGCAGAAACTTCAAAAAAATTTAACAAAAAAAAGGCTCATTCGATTGGAAATTCAAAGGGCTAGTGCCCTTTTTAATAGATGAAAGTGATTGGAGGGCAACTAAACCCCAACTCCCCGCTCATCTTTCCCTCAAACACATCCAATCAAAATTGAGAGATAGCCATTTTGTTCAACATAGTTGATTTCCAAATAGAAAAAAAATTAACAAATAGAATCAAAATTTTGAGATAGCCATTTTGTTCAGCGTAGTTGATTTCCAGATAGAAAATATGTTTTTGAGGAGGATACTTCCCCAAAACCCTCAGGGCAAGAGTTTTAAGTTATGGCCTGGGGGAATATAAGGTTTTTATTGAAGGCGTTGTCGTAGAAACTTCAAAACAGGCTCATTCGACTGGAAATTCAAAGGGCTAGAGCCATTTTATAGTAGAAAGTGATTTGGGGGGGGGGATAACTAGCCCCCAGCCCAAGCCCATCATTCCTCCAAACACATCCAATCAAATTTTGAGATAGCCACTTTGTTCAGCGTAGCTGATATCAAGATAGAAACTGTGTTTTTGAGGAGGATACTCCCCAACAACCCTTAGGGCAAGGGTTAAGTTATGCCCTGGGGGCATATAAGGTTTCGATAAAAGGCGTTGTCGTAGAAAGTTCAAAAAAGTCTCATTCGATTGGAAATTCAAAGGGCTAGTGCCCTTTTTAATAGTTGAAAGTGATTGGAGGGCAACTAAACCCCAAGCCCCACGTTCATCTTTCCCCCAAACACATCCAATCAAAATTGAGAGATAGCCATTTTGTTCAACGTAATTGATTTCCAAATAGAAAAAAAGTTTTTTAGGAGGACACTGCCCCACAATCCTCAGGGTGAGTTGTAAGTTATGCCCTGGGGCATATAAGGCTTTTATAGAATGCGTTGTCGTAGAAACTTCAAAAAAGGCTCATTCGATTGGAAATTCAAAGGGCTAGTGCCCTTTTGAATAGTTGAAAGTGATTGGAGGGCAACTAACCCCCAAACCCCGTTCATATTCCCCCAAACACATCCAATCAAAATTGAGAGATAGCCATTTTGTTCAACGTAGTTGATTTCCAAATAGAAAAATAGTTTTTGACGAGGACACTCCACCACAATCCTCAGGCTAGGAGTTTTAAGTTATGCCCTGGGGCATATAAGGCTTTTATAGAATGCGTTGTCGTAGAAACTTCAAAAAAGGCTCATTCGATTGGAAATTCAAAGGGGTAGTGCCCTTTTTAATAGTCGAAAGTGATTGGAGGGCAACTAGCCCTCCCCCCACGCCCATCATTCCCCCAAACCCATCCAATAAAAAGTTTGAGATAGCCATTGTGTTCAGCGTAGTTGATTTACAGATAGAAAATATGTTTTGAGGAGGATACTCCACCACAGCCCAGGGCCACAGTCCTTGCTCAGGGCAAGGGTTTTAAGTTATGCCCTAGGAGCATATTAGGTTTAATAGAAGGCGTTGTCGTTGAAACTTCAGAAAAGGGCTCATTCGATTTGAAATTCAAAGGGCTAGTGCCCTTTTTAATAATCGAAAGTTATTTGTTGTTGTTTTTGTACCAGAGCACTTTGTATCGAAGGAGTTGTTGTGGGAGCTTCGAAAGGGGCTCATTTGATTGAAAATAGAAAGGGCTGATGCCCATTTTAATAGTCGAAAGTGATTGGAAGGCAAGTAATCCCCCTTCCACTCCCACCCTCCCATTTGCCCATTATGTTTATAAAACTAAATGTTGTCTTAAGATTAAATCAAAATGCACTCTGATAATGCTAATTCCCAATAAGCTATCTCAGCAGTATCTCAAGAACGACTGAGGATATTATGTTCAAACTTTCGAGGATAATTCTGCTCTTAAAATTTAACCAAATCAATTTATTGATTTGTTGTGGGAACTTCGAAAGGGGCTCATTTGATTGAAAATAGAAAGGGCTGATGCCCTTTTTAATTGTCAAAAGTGATTGGAAGGAAAGTAATCCCCCTTTCACTCCCACCCTCCCATTTGCCCATTATGTTTATAAAACTAAATGTTGTCTTAAGATTAAATCAAAATGCACTCTGATAATGCTAATTCCCAATAAGCTATCTCAGCAGTATCTCAAGAACGACTGAGGATATTATGTTCAAACTTTCGAGGATAATTCTGCTCTTAAAATTTAACCAAATCAAAATAGTGTAAGTGTGTCCAAGCTATCAAAGAAAGTAGACAGATTTTTTTGCGAATGGTATAAAGTTTTCCGTTTCAGGTCAATTAGAGGAGGAATGAAAATAGGTTAAACAATACTATTTGTGCCCAGATTTTTTAAAAAGTGTGTTTTTTTTTCTCCAGCATAAAAATAGCAGGCCAAACTATAAAGTCTTCATAAACGAAAAGATTTGAAGCACTATTTTCTTTTTCCCTGAAAAAACTATGTCAATATAAAACGAACAAAAATTAATTAAAAAGACTTTTTCCACAAAAGAAGTGTTTCAAAGAAAAGTAAAGAAATACATTGAACAAAAAAGAGCAAAAATAAAATCAAATAATCTACCAAGCTCAAAACTAGCACAAACCAGCATCGATAAATAAATGAAACCCAGAACAAACAGAAATTACAATAAATAACCGAGCCAAACTGAAATGAGCAGAAATTAACATAAGTTGGACGCAAAAACCCCATGCCTTCCCAAGGCCAGAACAAAATTTGCACTTTACTGAAAAAATACAAATGAATGTACACTGTCAGTTTAATATACAAATACTGATATTTAGAAATCAAAATCTTAAAATTATTTGATTTATTAAAGTTACAAAAGTAAAAATATACCAGTAATAATAAAAGAGAAAAGGGCTACAGCTTTTAGCCATTAGCTATATCAAATCATTTTTATATGACTCATTTCTCCTCAATATATGCTTGTGATCCACTACCAATTGACACAGATTTCCATGGAATATTGCAGAAACAATTCTCAAAGCTAAATCTCCAAAAAATTACATCACTATTACACCTTCTATGCTATTAACTCGGGAGCAGGCGTTGTCAGTTATCCCCTGGGGACATATATGGTTTTATGGAAGGGATACTCAGTATAAACTTCAGAGAGAGCTCATTTGATTGGAAATTGACAGTTCTAGTTCACTTTTAAAGAGTCAAAAGAGATTCAAGGACAAAGGCAAAAAATAGCAACCATGAACATTATCAGTGGGAAAAAATTATATTAGATTATTCCTTATTAGAATGGCCACTTAAAAAGAGCCTCGTAATGATAAAAAACTAAAAAACTGTAAAAATCCAAGACGGACTTTTGCACCCCCTAGATTAAAAAAAATATATCTTTGTGGGCATTTCCATTGAAAATTGCCATATTTTGATATTTTCTTTCAAAAATTGAAAAAACAATAAATCCCCCCCCCTCTTAAATTTGAAAAAAAGTTTTCCTCACCATACAAGGACAAGACCTTCATTGAAACTTTTCTGTAAGCTGAGTCTAATCAGGGGCAACAATGGGAGGGAATGAGGGGGGGGGGGCGCACTACTGAAGAAATTGAAATTGAAAGCTCATTTTCATTGGTATCTATATTCATAAATCTATTTAAACAATGTTTTATATGCACTATATCTGAAAGCATCATTTGTATAAAAAATACAAATGAATGTGCATTGTCAGTTTAATATACATATACTGATATTTAGTAATCAAAATGTTAAAATTATTTGATTTATTAAAGTTATAAAAGTGAAAACAACATCAATAAGAATTCCAAATAGAGATAGGTCCTTTTATTAGACAGTGAAACGAAAATATAAAATAAAGACTCTAAATATTTCGATGACACAGTCGGTCATCATCATCAGTAGAGTTACTAATATATCAAATTAAAACAAACTGCTTTTATAATAAACAAAATAAACACTTCCGGGTCAAAGTAAGTAACCGGTTCATTGACTTAAAAAGTTCACTAACTGGTCTGGAATTTTTAATACTGCATTGAGTTAAGGTGGTACAATTTCTTTCGAAATTGCAGGTCAAAGCAGGTTATCGGTCCATTGACTTAGAAAATTCACTAACCGTTCTTGAATCTGGTAATACTGTGTTGAATATTCTTCTAGTTAAAAATGGAATAATGTTGAATTTACAGGTGCTAAATTTACCAATTTATTCTTCTAACAGTAAATGAAATGTTACTGAATCTGAAGTTGGTCTGTCATCCCCATATATGCGAAGTTACTATTTTCCTCCATGACCACACTGCCTTTTCTATGACAAATCAATAAACATTTATATTTTGTTTCAGAAAAGTGAAAATTTTGTTCTCGTCTTGGGAAGGCATATGGGTTTTGCACCCAACTTATGCTAATTTCGGCTCGTTTTGAGTTTGACTCGGTTATTATTGTAATTTCTGTTCATTTTGGGTTTCATTTATTTATCGATACTAATTTTTGGTAGTTTTGAGCTAGGCAGATTATTTGGTTTTATTTTTGCTCATTTTTGTTTAATGCAGTTCTTTACTTTTCTTTGAATAACTTATTTTGTGGAAAAAGTTTTTTCTTTAATTAATTTAAAAAATGGTCTGGTTGTTGTATGACCGTATTCGATCATTGGTCTCATTAACGATTTGAAGAGTGTAGAAAACAGTGTTGAGTCAGTAAGAAAAAAATTTATTCGAATAATTCCCAAGACTTGTGATGACTTAGAGATGATTGACTTTTAATGCTTGGTGAAAGTCATGTCACAGTCTATTGTCACTCCCAAGTCTCACGCTTCTTCTTGTATAAGTATATGTTGTCCTTCAAAGCAGTAGTGCCGAGAAATGTGTTTTGGTTCTAGCCGAACATGACAACTTTTTTCTGTATTCACTTCCATGCTCCATTTTTTCATCCATTCTGCTATTTTGTTTTGCTGTAATATTTCTGTATCTTCAAAGCATGTTATTGCGTGAAAGATTTTTGTGTCATCTGCATAAAGCAGTGTCTCAGAATCTATGTTATTTGGATGATCATTTATGTAAATATTGAATACTAAAGGTCCCAGAACACTACCTTGAGCTACTCCACTTGTGACTTTTGTCTCATTGCTACTAAGATATCCCTCCAGTAACACTGGGTGAGGCCTTCCTTTCAGAAAATTAAGAACCCACTTTAGAATAGTATCACCAACACCGATAGACTGTAGTTTTCGAAAAAGTTGACTTTGTGAGACTTTATCAAAGGCTTTTCTGCGATCTAAGTAAAAAATATCTACCTGCATTCCACTATCCATTTATTTTCTCCAGGCGTTTATAGCGACAAGTAGCTGGCTTTCTACTGATCTTTTCTAGAGAAATCCAAACTCTGGGGGTGAAATGAGGCTTCTTTCGAGTAGGTACTGTAATATATTTTCGTGGAGTAAAGATTCTAGTATTTTGCAAGTGATACAGGTTAAACTGATAGGTCTGTAGTTACTTGGATCTGATTTGTTTCCTTTTTTGAAGAGGGGTATCCCCGTCACTTGCTTCCATGTATCAGGCAGGTTCCCTGTGTGTAGTGACTTGACGAAAATGTAGTGCAATGGCGCTAAAATTTCTTGTGCCACTTTTTTGAGTGGTCTAGGATGTTTGCCATCTGGACCTTCTGATTTGTAAGGGATTAGATTTTTCAGTTTTTTTGAAGACCATTTGTATTGTCAGTTGTATTTCTTCAAATTTGCCTGCGACTAGTGGCTGACATTCCTCTTGATTTTCATCTTTGTCGCACTCTGTTGTAAAAATTGTGGAAAACTGCTGATTTAGTAGGTTGGCTTTAGCTATTGGGTCACTGATTGTTAAATTTGTTCCTGAGTTTCTAAGATCGGGAATAACCGGCTGTTCTTGTCTTTATGAATTCATGAAATTCCAAAACACCTTGGGGTTAATCTTTGGGTTTTTGGCTACTTTCCTCTCCCTTTCGTTTACTTCTTGTCTAGTGGCTTTCCTCAGTTTATTGTCGATTCTGCGATAATTTTTACGATTACTTCCGGTATCAGTCTGCTTGAGCGTCTCCCAGGCTTACCGTTTGGTTTTTATAACGTCAAGGATCTCTCGTTTTAGAGGCGGTCGTTAAATATTTAGACTATTGGTACATACTTCTTTGTGAGGTCTATGATTACGGATGCACACTTTCTGTACATGCCATGTGCTAGATCTATGTTTTTCAGTATTTCAGTCCAGTTAAAAACTTCTAACTCCGTTCGCATGGTATCGTAATCACCTCTTGAATATATCCACCTCTCTTTTTTCTCATAGTTTCGTAACTTATAATCAACTCTAAGTAAATTGTAGTGCGGTATGATTTTCCAACGGGGGGACCTATAGTAAGTTATTTTATTAGTCCCGTATTACTGCATAGGACTAGGTCCAGTAGTTTGGCTTGTCGCTTCCTCGGATTCATGTTGGTTTTTTAATAAGCTGTTCTAGGTAAACTATCATTCACTACCCTCAGAAATTCCTTCTGTGAGGGTGACCCACTATGTTCTAGGAGGTGTTGAAGGTCCGAATCTATGTTACGGTAATTGAATCTTCAATGATGAGTTGTTTCTGTTAATCTTTGACATATAGCGTGAATATCTTTAAAGAGTACTTGGTCATTCACGGCTATGAGCCAAATTTAGAGTTGCTTGGTTTGTGTTTGATATCTGAAGCCAAGTAATTTCATGTCCATTTGTTGTTGATGATACTTTCTGGACTGATAAATTGTCTAAGACATAGCAAATAATTCCCTGACCTTCTTCTTGATGCAATTTCAAGGTGTGGCTTTGTAGCCGTTGAAGGGCAACTCTAGTTAAATTGGGAGATATCGACAATGTTTATTCTTAGCTTCGATCACTGCTACTATATCCGAGTTCTTTGCTGCAATTTCTACTTTTAATGCTGACAATTTGTTCGGTAGTGAATGAGCATTTAAATATAGCATCTTTAGTATTTTTACTTAAGTAGTTTTTTTTTGTTAGACTTGAAGGATGGTGGCATTTCTTTGGCTTTGGTTATTCTACTTCATATTTGTTGTTGCTCTTCATTGGAGTCTTTACCTCGCCTCCAATGGCTCTGCCGATCTCCTTTTGACGATAGCCCTGGGTGCAGCGATTCCTCTTCTGCTGTCTTTCCATGACGAGCATTTGTTTCTGCATGGGCGTGAGATCTGGGTTTATATATACTTGGGTACGAGTTTCTTCATTTGATGATTTTCTTAGATTTAGACCTGTCCTCAGGATTGTTTGCCTTTTCATCTCAAGCTCTTGTGACTTTTTTTTTTAGCTTAACTAACAAAATGCGTGGACTAGCATTTTCTTTTGGTCTTCCTATCCGGGCAGTTTCTAGTATCTCCTTTTCAGTGATATTTGCCCAGAGCTCGTTTTCTTGAGTCAATTTGACAACGTCTGTAGTGTCATTGACAGCAGTTGATTCAGGTAGCCCCATGACCACAAAATTCATCTTTTTCACTAGGTTTTTCACTATGATTCAAAGGTGTTGCCTTATGAGGACTGTGAAGTTGAGCCTCTGTTAGCTGTCACACTTGAAGCTGTAGCAGGAGAGGCATTCGTATTTAAACAAGAGCCACTCGTTGTTTTCTCTCTTCATAACCAGTATGAGGTCGGCAGTTATACCTCGGCAAGAAGTATGATCCCACTCGTTGAAAAAACAGAGGAAAGAGGTAGCAATGTCGACATCTTTGTGACAGTAGCTGCATTCTGTGTTGTTATCTGGGAAACTAGTGCTCAAAGAAATCTCTTTGGGCTTCGTAGGCTGGCTTACCGAGGGACCTTGGCATTTGGTGGATTCTTCTCTCGGAGTCCCTCTAGTATTTTGTGCTTTTGGTGGAGGAGTTGCTTTATATTGATCATTGCTAGAAGATTTGCAACTATAGCATTGCCATTGTCCTCTAATTTTGTCAGCAGTTTTCTTATTATTCGCAAGGCCTGCGCAACCAAAGTGGAGCCACTCTAGGCAGTCTCGGCACTGAATTCCTCCTTGAGCTCTTGTTACATTTTTCTTGCAAAGTGGGCAGAGTTCTACCATACTTATATTATTTATTTTGATAAAGATTTTATCAGCAAACCTTCAGTTCAATATGGCAACACCGGCGTTACAAGTTTTGAAGATTTAGCGGTAAATAAGACCCGTTGGAAGTGCAACACACAAATCACCTTATCCCAGCAGTTTAAGGATAAAAAATCCCGCTAGTACTGTGTGGCCTCTTGAACGTCCGTTTTTGCTCACTTCTCCAAAAGCTATCTCCGAAAGATGTAGCCCGAATTAAATCGCCAAAAATGCACAAAAAACGGCTGAATCAATGTGATCTGTTATTTTACCAAAATAAACTGTCTAAATCTGTCAACTATACTGTATTTAGCAACTATGTGACTTCACTTATTCAGAAGAAACAGATACAAAGGTGGCACCAAAGATGGTGCTATATCAAAATAGTCCAATAGATAGCGCATCAAACTATATGAAAAAGAAGATGAGGTTGGTGAGAATAACTAACTAACTAACTAACTAACAACTCATTGCAGCACCAAGCTGCCTGAGGCCAACACAGCTAAGCACGCTCCTCCTTCACCCCAATCTATTCAAAGCCTCCCTTTTTGCACCCGCCCACGAAGTTCCCATTTCCTTTAAATCTTTCTTTATGATGTCCTCCCACCCCAGACGGGGACGACCTGCTTTCCGTTTAGCCTTAGATGGTTGGCCGAAAAGAACAATCTTCGGCAATCTGTCATCCTTCATCCGCACAACATGCCCTAACCACCTCAACCTTTCTTTCATTATAGACCTAGAAAGCGGTATTGAACCACATTTTTCGTATAGCCTATTGTTTGAAATACGGTCAGTCAGCCGGGTACCCAGAACAATCCTTAAGCAATTTCTCTGGAAAACATCTAGCAAATCTTCATCCACTTTTCGGAGCGTCCATGCTTCAGAGCCATATTTGACCACTGTCATCACTGTAGCTTTTAAGATTTTAATCTTGGTTTGCAGATTTATCTTCCTATTCTTCAAGACTTTTTTTAACTGTGAAAAAACAGCCTAAGCCTTGGCTATTCAATTTTTAATATTTTCACTGCTCCCACCATCTTTACTAATAATACTACCAAGGTAAGTGAAGCTGTCCACCTCATCAATCTTTTCATTACCCAACGTCACCTTTTCATCTACACTTATTCCTAGCCTTAGTGACTTAGTCTTCCTAACATTAATTTTCAAACCAATACTAGCACCCTGAACTCGCAAAACCTCTAAAACTTCATTAATTTTGCTCACACTTTCATCTAGGATGCTTAAATCATCAGCATAATTCAAGTCTAGGAGACTTTTTCCTTCCCATTTGATTCCGTGGTCTCCCATTGCCTTTCCTCTGCTCCTTAATACAAAGTCCATCAAAATAATCAATATAAAGAGGGATAGAACACAACCCTGCTTAACTCCTGATTTAATACAAAACCAGCTGCTAACCTCATTTCCTACCTTAACCGCAGTAGTGTTATTCTCGTACATAGCACTAATCACTTTAATGTATTTGTCTGGTATACCATACAATAATAAAACCTTTACTAAAGATCATCTATCAACAGAATCGAACGCTTGCTCATAATCTATAAAACTGAGGACCAAAGGTGTTTGAAAACTTAGGCACTTCTCAATTTTTAACCTAAGAGTGAAAATTAGGTCAACATATCCTCTACCTTTTCTAAAGCCGCACTGCTCTTCTCTTAAAACTTTGTCTACAGCATCTCTCAGTCTAAAAAGTATCATATTACTAAGCAATTTGCTACCTACATAGACCAGACTAATGCCTCGATAATTACTACACTCACTTTTATCACCTTTCTTATAAAGTGGCTTAATTAAGGTTTTCCTAAAATCGTTAGGTACTTCCCCTTTTTCAAAAATCATATTCATAATCTTCAATAACTTATTTCTAACCTCAGAGCCACCATATTTAAGAAACTTATTTACTACCCTATCAGCACCTGGAGCCTTATTATTCTTTAATCCTTTTAGTACTGTTGCTAATTCCTCCTCACAAAACAAATCTTCCTTCACATCCAAGGTATCACAAACTTTTTCATTTTCCTCTATATTTTTTCCTGCAACTCTATCTTGGTTAAGCAAGTTCTCAAAATGTTCGACCCATCTCGCTTTAGCTTTTTCCTTATCGCTAATTGCCACCTCATTCCTATTTTTAACTGGGACAAGTCCGGATTGACTACTACCTCTCAATTTGTTAACGTGCCAGTACAATATTTTACTATTATGCCGTCTAGCTGCATCTTCTGAATCCTCGGAAATTTTATCCATGGCCTCCACTTCACACCTCCTTAGTTCATATTTCAATGCTTTCTCCACTTTCTTTACATTTCTTTTGTTTTCATGCGATATATCACTCAGATAATTCTTGAACAAGTCCTTTCTCCTTTCTATTAAACATAAAGCTTTTTCACTAATATTCTTAGCTGTAGTTCTAGCTTTCTTACCTAATACGCCTTCAGCAACTTCACAAATTATTTTTCTAAAATTATTCCAACCATCTTCCATATTATCAAATTTTAAACTCTCAAGTTTAGTATTCAACTGTTCCTGGAAAGTTTCTCTCAAACTTTCCAGAGAAAGTTAAAGAATATTAGTGAAAAAGCTTTATGTTTAATAGAAGCTGAGAATACCCATAGAAAAATGTATACTAGTAATTATAGAAGGTCCCTCAATTAAAAATCTATAATTAGAGTGTAGAAATGAGTATAGAAACAACCTCAAAGCAATGCAGAAGCTTTATCCCATAAAGGGCAAAGAAGCAAACTCAGCTCCTCGAAGTCTGTATATAACATAGATTGTACCAAATTTCCGCCGTAATAATCCATCTCCGAATTAAGGAAGACCCTGGGAGCTACAGCTAAAGCTGAGTCACTACCCTATATTTGGTAAATCCATATGTTTGGTTTTAACTGTATCAATCTTGAGAATAACACCATGGTTGGCAACTTGTGTTAGTATCATATGCACTTTGTTAGCTGATTCCGTGAGCACGGCAACCTAATCCTTGTTGACGAGGTTTGCTGTCGCAAAATCTGAAAACATACCAATTCATAACCTCATTCTGTTACCCAGTCAATGACAAATTCGAAGAACAGCATTAAGAGAATGCATTCCCATATGACCATTGACAAATTTTCAGGCATATTTTCAGGGATTTCATTATTACGCCATGATTTGTGTTACTTGCAAATGTAACATACTGTGTTAAATGCAACTGTGATATTTGCTAATGTTTCTGGCGGAGGTACTTTCAAAGTATTCAACGCAAAGCCAGTCAACAAATTTTGACTGGATCTTTTCTGAGGACATGGTGAGTATATTTTGTATATTTGACAAAACATAGGTTTGTATTGTCCAAAGATTTTCAAGATCTTTAGAATAGTCGTAACTAGTCTTTTGGTTACCTCAACTACACGAGAAGGTTAGAGCTCAGTCTTGGATACATATAAAACCTAACACGTCATCCTTAAAAGAAGAGCAAAAACTGGTCAACACAAAGTAAAAATAAGGAATAGGGACTTCTCATTATTACTCAGATCTGTTTTCCCGGGTAAATAAAACGTTCAGGATTCAATGCACATCCTTAATTAAGTCCAAGATGAATAGGGGTAGGGGGTTCAAGCACTCGTCTCTGTGGATACAGTCAATTAGAAGGAACATTGAAAAATAAACTAAGCTTTACTAGCGTTTGCAAATATTTTGTTTCGCCAAAAACGTCCATAAGCTTGATGAAGTACAACACACTAGTAATGAAGTACGTTAATGCAAAGAGTTTATTCATTGATGTAAATCAAACTTATTGTGCCACTTCAAAAGATGACTGAAAGCTGTTCTTTTGGCATTTTAAGCAAAAAGAAGAGAACTTTTAAGAATAAAAATAAGAAGTGATTTTAAGCTGAAACAACCACATATACTTCCTGAAATAGGCAAAGTACAGCAGCCTAATCCTAATACTGAAGCATAATATTTACAGAAAAGAGGAGAAGGCTGTAGAGAAAATTCAAGATACTATACAGAGAAGTAGAGAAACTAGTTCATTTTTATTTCGGTCGTCTTTTGAACAAAAGTATAACAAAAATTTAAGCTACTTAAAAATAAAACACACAATTGTCCTGATTTCTTTGAAAAAAATTGGTAGCCAATAATTGTATGGCAATCCAACGAACGGGAAATCGTTTGTTTTTTTAAGTTAAATATCCCATGTTCCCAATTTCCAATTGTTCATTTCACATGGCCTGAATGTCCAATAATTCAATGGACATTAGTTCAACTGCAAGTCCAATTTTATAGGCAGAATTGTACACAACGAGGGACTCATCTTCATCCAATACTCAGTGGCCTGAACGTCGAATGTTTTTGCAGTATCCCTTGGACTGGAAGTTCCATTTTTCATCCAATATCCCGAAAGCCCCATTTATCACTCAATATAATATGGACGAAAATTGTCATTTTTATTCAATACGTGAGAGGATTTGAACCCATAGGCACCATAAGCAAAAGCCCTTCATATTTCAAGGGAGCCCATCATTTGATTCCCTAACTCTCTGACTCTTTCCCCCTTTCTCCCACTTTCTCTTCACCCTCTCTTTCCCTCACTACCTGAGAGGGAGAAAATTTTAGCTGAGAGAGAGAAAGGAAGTGAGAGAGAGAGGAAGAGATAGAGGGGGAGGGAAGACAGAGGGACAGAGGAAAAAAGAGATTGGTTTAATGAAATCACGCAAATAGAACTAAAGCATAATATGTACATACAACCTGGACCATCAATTTTCTTAGAATCTGCTGTTTGTGCTAATTTAGTGGCTTCTTTTTGCCTGCCAGTGGTTTCTTTGGGCTTGCCAGTGATTTTCTCTGTGGGCACTATTTCAACAGCAGATCCAGAATATTTTACAATTGGAGTTCTTCTTAGGTTTTCTCCCTAAGGACAAAAAAAAATAACATCAAAAAAGAAGAGAGGAAGAGCCAGTCCATGTTCAGATCATAATGACTAAGGGTGCTACACAACACAGCTTATGTGTATTTGAGAGAAAAGAGGGGGAAAAAAAAAGAAAGAACAGAACTAAAGCAGAGAAAATGACACTTTAGGACGGATAAAAATACATTGAAGACAGCAGTGGTCCATGATTTTTAAGATTTTTTTTTTTAATCTGCAATTCCGTTAGGGAGCTTTCTGAGGAATTGTAAGGTGGAAATACGCAACAAGATCATGTGATCTAAATGGTCGCTCGCATGTCCATTCATTTCACTTGTTATCGTTATTTGTTTTTCCCTAGGACACTGACTTTAGATTATTACGAGAAAGTTGTATGGGTCCAACCTCTACTGTTTCCCAGAAAATGTGTATCATCCTTACTTGGAGCCACATAGGATGATGTTTGCTTTTTCTTAAGCCAAAGCCAACAGTCCGTGATCTGAAGTAGAAACTTAAAGTCGGTGAGAAAGACTATCTGCAGCTGTTCCACCAAGCTTCTATTCCTTCAAGCCATGTTTCTACCTTCCAGTGAAAAACTCAGTGTCAGTAGCTCAAGATGTGCCACAGCTCATTTGTCACATCAACATAGCATTAACAAAAAAAAGGGGTACCTAAAAAAGGAGCATTTCCCCAAGGGTCCAAGAGTGCAACCATCTACTGATCCTCTCCATTGTTTGGGATTTCGGTTGAGTTTGCTATTTAATTTAATAAGACTGGGGCTAAGGCAGAGTAAAGGCATGACACATACCTCCTACACTTAAAATTATCTACGATACTAAAGAAATTTACTCTTTTCTTCGTAGTTTATCAAATCATAAACTATGTCAATTTCACGTCATTACAAATACTTTTCTGTTCGTTTGGTTAGCGTCAACCTTCAAGGAATAGAGCTGTTTTCAATAAAAGTGAAGCATTACATCTGATTCAAGAAGTCGATTCGTCACTGTCACCTGACACCTTTTATTAGGTGTCTTGCTCGATTTTTATTTATAAGTTTTTTAATTCTTTTCTGCCTTCATCTTTTCGAAACTGTTTTCGTGGATAGAAATGCACCAAGCATTATCAGGAGAATGGCAACTGTTGACTGTGGTCTTTTTACTTACTACTCTGTCCGTGTTCTTGGCTGATGTCGCATGTGTCTGGGCGTGGAATTGTCTACCAGAGGATTTGAGACGGAAATTATCGCTGCTTATTTAGGAAAAACAAAACTCCTTACCGAGTTTTTTTAGATTATCAAAATTTACCGAGAAAAATTCTTTACGAAGTTTTTTTTTGGTTGATTAGGTCTGTATGAAAACACAAACACACACGCACACATATAGTATAAGATCCTGATCCCATCTCCTACAGAATAAATTAATATTTCGCTAAAGTAATTTTGATTAGATGTTTCTATTTATTGAGACTGAATGAGTCCCGCATGCAGGAAGGAACATGACTGCATAGAGGGTCTTGTTTTATCATGTTTTATTTTATTAATTTTTTTTTTAATTTGTATTAACCAATTTATTAACTTTATTATTATTTATTAGTTTTTAATTTATTTATTTGTCTTAATTTATGTTTGGTCCATAGGCTTGCTCTTACAGGCAAAGGAAATTATTTTTTTTTTCTCTTTGTTGTTAGCCTGTGAAAAATTTGCTCTTTTGTTCTTATTTTGTGTTTCCAATACGGGATTATTCCTAAAGGCCAAAAAAATTGTTGATTGAATTTTTCTCATTCATTTGTTAGTTAGATTGTGAGTCTGCTTTAATTGTACAGATATAATTTCAAACCAAACTCAACTGACCTGTATGCGGTATCAAGACACTACAAAATAAAGTTGTCTTTCAGCAAATACAGCGTATTTTGAGACCGCCTTGAAGGAACGTCTCATCATTTATTTTTGAAAAAAAAGATTCACGACACCACATTACCTAAGCAACTTAAATCTAGAATTTTTTCAAACCTTCTTCTATTGTCATTCTTCTTTAAAGCAACATTCTTGTATTACCTAATGTCATGTTTTCTAAGTTGCATTTAAGGTCGATTGTCGCAAATGTCTTATTAATATTTTTTTTTTTAATTTAAGCCATGTGTCAAGTTCAAGCTGAGAAAAAGAAGGAAATAAAAAAGCATCACCAGTGTGAGAATTGCATTTAATAACACGTGACTTACTTTTATCAAACAGTTCGTAGTAACGAACTGTAGCCTAAGGAGCGACCCGGCTCAATGGTAACCGAAACTCTAGAAAACGGGTTTTTGATACCAATAGATACATCAAACGATGTCAGATTTCAATGCTGATTTCAAATATATAATTTTCATCAAGTTTAGTGCTGCCCATAAACAGTTACGCGCCTGAGAAAATTTGGCTGATTTTCAAAAATAGGGGAAAAGACCCCCTAAAAATTAAAGAACCTTAATGAAAATCGCACCATCATATTCAGCGTATCAGAGAACCCTACTGTAGAGGTTTCAAGCTCCTATCTACAAAAATGTGGAATTTTGCATTTTTTGCCTGAAGAAAGATCACGGATGCGTGTTTGTTTTTTTTTGTTTTTTTCCTAGGGGTGATAGTATCGACCCAGTGGTCCTAGAATATCGTGGGAGGGCTCATTGGAACGGAAATTAAAAGTTCTAGTGCCCTTTTTAAGTGACAAAAAATGGAGGGCAACTAGGCCCCCTCCCACGCTCATTTTTTTCCCAAAGTCATCCGATCAAAATTTTGAGATAGCCATTTTGTTCAGCATGGTTGAAAATATGATAAATATGTCTTTTAGGATGACTTAATCCCCCAAAGACCCGGGGGGAGGGCTAAAAGTTATGAACTTTACCCAATGTTAACATATAGCATTGGTTATTGGAAAGTATACAGACGTTTTCAGAAGGGTTTTTTTTTCTGGTAGTGAGGGGAGGGGGGGGGGTCGGGGTTTATGTTGGAGGATCTGTCCATGAAGGAAATTTTCATGGGGGAAGGGAAATTGCCATGAAGGGGGCGCCGGACTTGCCAGCATTATTTATTGGTTATTGGGGAGTGTACAGACATTTTCAGGAAGGATTTTTTTCTGGAGGATGGGGCTGGAGGTGGGGGTTACTCGGGAGAATCTTTCCGAGGAGGTAGTTTCTTTGGTGTAGGGAAAATTTATATGAAGGGGGCGCCGAATTTCCAAGTATTATTTAAAAAACGATCAGAAATTAAATTGAAAAAAAAACAAGTTTTTTTCAACTGAAAATAAGAAGCAACATTAGAACTTAAAACGAACAGAAATTATAACATATATGAGGGGGTTCTCCCCCAAGTCAATACTTCGCTCTTTATGCTACAGTTTTTTTTTAGTGCTTTCAAAAGAGCTATCTATTCTAACTAAACGGCCTTTGTGATTCAGGGGTTTGTGAATTAAATTTGTTTTTAACTTTTAACGTAAAGAGCGAGGTATTGACCAAGGGGAGAACCCCCTCATATACGTAATAACATATACGTAATAAAAAAAAAACAAAAAAAACAAGCGATACGGCTCAATAGTGACCGAAACTTTTAAAAACGGAATTTTGATGTCAATAAATGTATCAAAAGAATGGGTTTATAATGCTGATTCCGAATATATAAATTTTATTGAGTTTAGTATTGCTCATCAAAGGCTACGAGCCTGAGAAAATTTACCCGATTTTTTAAAGAGGGGGGAAACATCCCCTACAAGTGAAAGAATTTTAATGAAATTCACACCGTCAGATTCAGCGTATCAGAAATCCTATTACATAGGTTTCAAGCTCATATCTGCAAAAATCTGCAACTTTGTATTTTTTGCTAGAAGAAAAATATACGAATATAGAAGTTAGTTACGTAAGTTAATTTGTAAATTACGTCATAACCAAATTTAGAGACATCCATTTAGCAAAAGAAAAGTAACATTTTTATGCAAATTTTGTTTACTTATTCAATGACGGTGAGCCAAAATTAAAGTTGCATTAACTAAAAAACGATCAGAAATTAAATAAAAAAAACAAGTTTTTTAAACTGAAAGTAAGGAGCAACATTAAAACTTAAAACGAACAGAAATTATTACGTATATGAAAGGGGCTGTCCCCTCCTCAACGCCTTGCTCTTTACGCTAAAGTTTTTTACTGTTTAAAAAAATAGAGTTGTGAGAAAGTCAAACTTTAGCGTAAAGAGCAAGGCGTTGAGGAGAGGACAGCCCCTTTCATATACGGAATAATTTCTGTTTGTTTTAAGTTTTAATGTCGCACCTTACTTTCAGTTTAAAAAACTTGTTTTTTTATTTAATTTCATACCTAAATCGGTCTTTTTCTAGTTCAGCCCCATTTTCAATCCCACCTTCCAAAGTGTGACTGTTTATTTTTGTGGGTGATTTTTTCAAGTTATTTTTTACAATTCTAGTAAATTTTATCAAAAATTAAAAATTTTATTTAACAGTGGCAGGAAAAACAGAGAGAAAAGGCGTAAATACTAAAACGTGAACCAGTAACAAAATACATTTCAGTTAGCAACTAGCATTCTACTATTAATACCTTCCCAACCAAGCAAGACTTAGCAGCTTCCATCATCACTACTACTCTCTGCCTATGCAACCCATCCTTCCTGCCTAAGAGTAAAAATATTCTATATCACCTAATTTTATATTTCCTACCCATTCTACGCAAATAATATGAAAAAGCGTGAAATAATAGAAACTTCCTAATCACGGTTACTTATCGGCAACTAATGAGGTTTAAACTCTCAGGCTCAAGTGATCAAGTCATTCATCATGATCTTTGAATTCACTTGCCGAACTAAAAACAACTTAATAAAGCAAAGGATTAAAAACATTTGTTTTTGCAATTTTGGCAGTTGACTGGGAGGGGAATTGTCTCTTCCCCTGTGTAAATTCCTGATTATAAGGACGTTAAAACTCTGATAGGGAATGCAACTGACCTCTTCTGTAAATTTCGATTTCAACGTCATCATTTCTCTAAGGAAAGTCAAGACCCTGAGGCAAAGTTTTTCTTCCTGAGTTTCGAAAATCTTCTTTGTATGGGCAATCAACTTGCATAAATAAGTTCAGTAAACAATAATATCTAGAATCAATACGATTTTAATTAAGACCTTAGTGGAAACGAGACAAACCTTTAAGAGAAAGGGGGAGGGAGCAAAAACAGTGAGTGGAGGGCGGGGGCGTATGTTGTATCAGGAAGTAACTTAATATTATGTATTCATTACATTCATTTCTGAAAACAGTTAGGAGCTAAGCCACAGCTGAATTTAAATTTAACAAAAATATAAAGCAATCAATCAAGCCACACTGAAATACAACTTAAGCGTTTTTATAGTTTCTAATTTAAAAGAAGTTGCACACTCTAACGTTTGAAATATGGAGGAACACTTTCAAAAATTGCGTTTTTATTGCCTCTTCTTTCTTTTACCTCCAACTAAAATCAATAAGGCAAGCCAATCATAAAACAACAAAAGAAGGCAAGACCTCAGATTTGGTTTAATAAAAAGCACTTTTTTTAGCTATAGATTTACAAATTATAAATTTAAGAGTGACTAGGTTCATACTAAAAAAAGAGTCCAGCAGATTCTTAATGTTACTAGAGGTACTTAAGATTCTAATGCTTAACGTTTATGTTCCTGTATAAGTTTTTGCTACTTCATTGTTCTGCAGTAAGTCATATGGTTAGAATGTTCCAAAGCAGGATGATAAAACTGTTACCATTCGAAAGCTGAGATTCAGCTTTATCCATCGAACAGATTACACTTTTACCTAGAGCATAAAACTAAAATTCAAAGATTGATTTTCACTAAATGAAACAAAAAGGTTTTATTCCCAAGTAATATACGAATTCCAAGTGATAGGTGAAGCTGACAACCAGGGGCGTCCCGAGGGGGGTCGGGGAGGGGCGAGTCACCACTCCACTCCCGAAGTTTTTGGCATTGTGTAAAATTTTCGCCGAATATTTCGGCAGAAATTTTGCAAAATCGGCCAAAATTTAGCAACATTCTTGATTTCTGCAGAAAATTCATAAATCAGGTAGCAATTCGATAAAATTTACAAAGATAGCCCCCCCCCAATAAACTGACCGTCGGGACGCCCCTGCGGACAATACATGGTCCTGCTGCTGGATCAAGAAGAAGAAGAAAACGATCATAATGTAACTCACTTCTTAATAAAGCCAATTTCTTCGCATTTAGCTTTAGCAGACGTTCCTGCTTTGAAAAAAGCTTCTGGGCGGTAAAATATATCAACAAGGACTGAAAGTTCTGCTTCAATAAGCGGCGAAAGTCGAATTTGTAATTCTTCAACAATGCTTGTAAGACTGTCAATAATTGTCCGCTCTTGTTTTACTGTCTAGAATAAAAACAAAAAACAAACGGTACAACAAGTGACAACTTAACACCTCACCTGCAGTTAGCACCTTATCCTCATCAATATCGTTTTTAGCCACTAACATGAAGTAAAATCGTCTTAACTTATAATATATTGGAAACGCACAAAAGATGCACCAATTAGCACCTGTCTGTCACCCTTCGTCCCTGAAGAAAATCTTATTTGTTATAGAAAATTTTTACAATTTGCATAAAACCTGTAAATTTTTTTTAATTCGTATAAAGCATTTTTACAACTGCGCATATTCTGGCTAAATACGTCTCATTCAGAAACCAATCTGATGAAGTGATTGTTTCATATTTTTTTTAGTACCACCAGTGACAACTAAATTTTCTCCAAGCTGTAACATATAATGTATTAATCTTTATTGTTTTAGCCTATAAAGTGTTGGAAATGAATAAGATATGCATCAGTTAGCACCTGTGTGACACTTTGTCCCTGAAGATGAGCATACTTAACGATTCTGACTTACAAGTCATTTTTTGCAACAGGGTATAAACCCCTGAATAATAAAATTGACCCCTGGTATGTGGTTTAGGAGGGGCCACAGGCCTTCTTTGCGCCTTTGATAAGTCATAGCGAAAGTTTTTGGATGATTCCGCTTCAAGCAAAAGTAAACATGCCTAGGTTTTTGTTAAGAATCTAGAGAGAGGTCCTGGAGGGACCATGGAACCATTTTGTGCCTCAGATTATAAAGGTTAAAAATAATTACACGTTTTCAATTTTAGAACAAAAAATCACTATCAACTACAAAATTGGTAATTGGAGGGTGGGGTGCAAGATCGGGCTCATTCTGGCCCTCCAATCAAATACATTTAAAATCGCTGCATGAATCCGCCTCGGACAAGATGCAAAATCCCTACAAAGCGGTCGCCTGAGGTTAACACAGTGGTGCATGCTTCACATCCGCCGCTATCTATTATAATCAAAACTTAAAACAAATAACAACTGTTTTACTACTATTTTACTAAATGTGCCAATATTGGAATGCAAAACCAACTGGCGGCAAAACCACTGGGAATTTTCAGCAGTCGTAGTAGTAGTAAAGTAATTTATCCTAATTAGACATCAGATTTAGATATGTTAAATTTAGATGAGTTCGAAAATGAATATTTAATAAAGCAGATTAAGGGCTGTATTCTCCCCCCTCTTGATAACAAACCAACCGCCAAGTGATCTATATTTACTAATCAAAAAGTTCAATTTGTTTCTTAAATAAATAAATATACGAGTTTTACTTCAACGATTCGAATCTTTGTTAAATCTTGTGCTCTAAGCCCATCAACAATTTTGTCCACCAACGTTTTTTTTTGCAGGAGAAATTCACTACTCTACGTTAGTGATAATTTTATGCTTACTAGCCAATTTGGTTGAGGCGATGGATAAAAAGCTTCTGCAATTTCGAATGTTTCTTTACTTGAGTTCAGTTTACACGCATAGGACTTGATCATTAACTTCGATTCAAATTTTTCTGGATATCCTGTAAGGCTGTAAGGAAAACCTAAAAGGTTTTAGAGTCTTTTTGTTCTAAAAAAAGAAAACAAAAATAATTCTTGAAAGATTTTCAAGGTAAAAACAATGACAAAATCATTCAAGGATTTTTTTCAAAATCCTTCCTGCCTAAAAGTTTATTGCGCGTGTCTCATGCAAATGCGTATGTTGTGCATGTGCTACACACGTCAAGCATAGAAAGTTTCGTTTCAATTAGCAAAGTTTTAGAGCCTTTTTTTCCAAAAAGAAAAAAAAGATTCCTTTGAAAGATTTTCGAAGTAAAAACAGTGACAAAATCCTTCCTACCTGAAATTTTATTGTGCATGTCAATAAATAAAAATGCGCATGTTGTGCGTATGCTATATACATCAAGCACGGAAAGTTTCGTTTCAATTAGCAAAGTTTTAGAGCATTTTTTTCCAAAAAGAAAAAAAAAGATTCCTTTGAAAAATTTTCGAAGTAAAAACAGTGACAAAATCCTTCCTACCTGAAATTTTATTGTGCATGTCAATAAATAAAAATGCGCATGTTGTGCATGTGCTACAGACATCAAGCATAGAAAGTTTCGTTTCAATTAGCAATGTTTTAAAGCCTTTTTTTCCAAAAAAAAGAAAAAAAGATTCCTTTGAAAGATTTTCGAAGTAAAAACAGTGACAAAATCCTTTCTACCTTATATTTTATGGTGCGTGTCAATAAATAAAAATGCGCATGTTGTACGTATGCTATAGACATCAAGCACGGAAAGTTTCGTTTCAATTAGCAAAGTCTTAGAGCCTTTTTTTCCAAAAAGAAAAAAGAAAAAAAAGACTCCTTTGAAAGATTTTCGAAGTAAAAACAGTGACAAAATCCTTCCTACCTGAAATTTTATTGTGCATGTCAATAAATAAAAATGCACACGTTGTGCATGTGCTACAGACATCAAGCATAGAAAGTTTCGTTTCAATTAGCAAATTCTTAGAGCCTTTTTTCCAAAAAGAAAAAAGAAAAAAAGATTCCTTTGAAAGATTTTCGAAGTAAAAACAGTGACAAAATCCTTCCTACCTGAAATTTTATTGTGCATGTCAATAAATAAAAATGCGCATGTTGTGCGTATGCTATAGACATCAAGAACGGAAAGATTCGTTTCAATTAGCAAAGTTTTAGAGCCTTTTTCTTCCAAAAAGAGAAAAGAAAAAAAGATTCCTTTGAAAGATTTTCGAAGTAAAAACAGTGACAAAATCCTTCCTACCTGAAATTTTATTGTGCATGTCAAAAAAAAATGCACATGTTGTGCATGTGCTACAGACATCAAGCATAGAAAGTTTCGTTTCAATTAGCAAAGTTTTAGAGCCTTTTTCCAAAAAGAAAAAAAAAGATTCCTTTGAAAGATTTTCGAAGTAAAAACAGTGACAAAATCCTTCCTACCTGAAATTTTATTGTGCAGGTCAATAAATAAAAATGCGCATGTTGTGCGTATGCTATAGACATCAAGCACGGAAAGTTTTGTTTCAATTAGCAAAGTTTTAGAGCCTTTATTTCCAAAAAGAAAAAAAAAGATTCCTTTGAAAGATTTTCGAAGTAAAAACAGTGACAAAATCCTTCCTACCTGAAATTTTATTGTGCATGTCAATAAATAAAAATGCGCATGTTGTGCATGCGCTACAGATATCAAGCATAGAAAGTTTTGTTTCAATTAGCAAAGTTTTAGAGCCTTTTTTTCCAAAAAGAAAAAAGAAAAAAAAGATTCCTTTGAAAGATTTTCGAAGTAAAAACAGTGACAAAATCCTTCCTACCTGAAATTTTATTGTGCATGTCAATAAATAAAAATGCGCATGTTTTGCATGTGCTACAGACATCAAGCATAGAAAGTTTCGTTTCAATAAGCAAATTTTTAGAGCCTTTTTTTCCAAAAAGAAAAAAAAGATTCCTTTGAAAGATTTTCGAAGTAAAAACAGTGACAAAATCCTTCCTACCTGAAATTTTATTGTGCATGTCAATAAATAAAAATGCGCATGTTGTGCGTATGCTATAGACATCAAGCACGGAAAGTTTTGTTTCAATTAGCAAAGTTTTAGAGCCTTTTTTTCCAAAAAGAAAAAAGAAAAAAAGATTCCTTTGAAAGATTTTCGAAGTAAAAACAGTGACAAAATCCTTCCTACCTGAAATTTTATTGTGCGTGTCAATAAATAAAAATGCGCATGTTGTCCATATGCTATAGAAATCAAGCACGGAAAGTTTCGTTTCAATTAGCAAAGTTTTAGAGCCTTTTTTCCAAAAAGAAAAAAAAAGATTCCTTTGAAAGATTTTCGAAGAAAAAACAGTGACAAAATCCTTCCTACCTGAAATTTTATTGTGCATGTCAATAAATAAAAATGCGCATGTTGTGCATGTGCTACAGACATCAAGCATAGAAAGTTTCATTTCAATTAGCCATGTTTTAGAGCCTTTTTTCCAAAAAGAAAAAAGAAAAAAAGATTCCTTTGAAAGATTTTCGAAGTAAAAACAGTGACAAAATCCTTCCTACCTGAAATTTTATTGTGCATGTCAATAAATAAAAATGCGCATGTTGTGCATGTGCTACAGACATCAAGCATAGAAAGTTTCGTTTCAATAAGCAAAGTTTTAGAGCCTTTTTTTCCAAAAAGGAAAAAAAGATTCCTTTGAAAGATTCTCGAAGTAAAAACAGTGACAAAATCCTTCCTACCTGAAATTTTATTGTGCGTGTCAATAAATAAAAATGTGCATGTTGTGCATATGCTATAGACATCAATCACGGAAAGTTTCGTTTCAATTAGCAAAGTTTTAGAGCCTTTTTTTCCAAAAAGAAAAAAAAAGATTTCTTTGAAAGATTTTCGAAGTAAAAACAGTGACAAAATCCTTCCTACCTGAAATTTTATTGTGCATGTCAATAAATAAAAATGCGCATGTTGTGCATGTGCTACAGACATCAAGCATAGAAAGTTTCGTTTCAATTAGCAAAGTTTTAGAGCCTTTTTTTCCAAAAAGAAAAAAGAAAAAAAGATTCCTTTGAAAGATTTTCGAAGTAAAAACAGTGACAAAATCCTTCCTACCTGAAATTTTATTGTGCGTGTCAATAAATAAAAATGCGCATGTTGTGCATATGCTATAGCCATCAAGCACGGAAAGTTTCGTTTCAATTAGCAAAGTTTTAGAGCCTTTATTTCCAAAAAGAAAAAAAAAGATCCCTTTGAAAGATTTTCGAAGTAAAAACAGTGACAAAATCCTTCCTACCTGAAATTTTATTGTGCATGTCAATAAATAAAAATGCGCATGTTGTGCATGTGCTACAGACATCAAGCATAGAAAGTTTCGTTTCAATTAGCAAAGTTTTAGAGCCTTTTTTCCAAAAAGAAAAAAGAAAAAAAGATTCCTTTGAAAGATTTTCGAAGTAAAAACAGTGACAAAATCCTTCCTACCTGAAATTTTATTGTGCAGGTCAATAAATAAAAATGCGCATGTTTTGCATGTGCTACAGACATCAAGCATAGAAAGTTTCGTTTCAATAAGCAAATTTTTAGAGCCTTTTTTTCCAAAAAGAAAAAAAAGATTCCTTTGAAAGATTTTCGAAGTAAAAACAGTGACAAAATCCTTCCTACCTGATATTTTATTGTGCATGTCAATAAATAAAAATGCGCATGTTGTGCTAATGCTATAGACATCAAGCACGGAAAGTTTTGTTTCAATTAGCAAAGTTTTAGAGCCTTTTTATCCAAAAAGAAAAAAGAAAAAAAGATTCCTTTGAAAGATTTTCGAAGTAAAAACAGTGACAAAATCCTTCCTACCTGAAATTTTATTGTGCGTGTCAATAAATAAAAATGCGCATGTTGTGCATATGCTATAGAAATCAAGCATGGAAAGTTTCGTTTCAATTAGCAAAGTTTTAGAGCCTTTTTTTCCGAAAAGAAAAAAAAGATTCCTTTGAAAAATTTTAGAAGTAAAAACAGTGACAAAATCCTTCCTACCTGAAATTTTATTGTGCATGTCAATAAATAAAAATGCGCATGTTGTGCATGTGCTACAGATATCAAGCATAGAAAGTTTCATTTCAATTAGCAAAGTTTTAGAGCCTTTTTTCCAAAAAGAAAAAAGAAAAAAAGATTCCTTTGAAAGATTTTCGAAGTAAAAACAGTGACAAAATCCTTCCTACCTGAAATTTTATTGTGCATGTCAATAAATAAAAATGTGCATGTTGTGCATGTGCTACAAACATCAAGCATAGAAGGTTTCGTTTCAATAAGCAAAGTTTTAGAGCCTTTTTTTCCAAAAAGAAAAAAAAGATTCCTTTGAAAGATTTTTGAAGTAAAAACAGTGACAAAATCCGTCCTACCTGAAATTTTATTGTGCGTGTCAATAAATAAAAATGCGCATGTTGTGCATATGCTATAGACATCAATCACGGAAAGTTTCGTTTCAATTAGCAAAGTTTTAGAGCCTTTTTTTCCAAAAAGAAAAAAGATTCCTTTGAAAGATTTTCGAAGTAAAAACAGTGACAAAATCCTTCCTACCTGAAATTTTATTGTGCATGTCAATAAATAAAAATGCGCATGTTTTGCATGTGCTACAGACATCAAGCATAGAAAGTTTCGTTTCAATAAGCAAAGTTTTAGAGCCTTTTTTTCCAAAAAGAAAAAAAAAGATTCCTTTGAAAGATTTTCGAAGTAAAAACAGTGACAAAATACTTCCTACCTGAAATTTTATTGTGCATGTCAATAAATAAAAATGCGCATGTTGTGCATGTGCTACAGACATCAAGCATAGAAAGTTTCGTTTCAATTAGCAAAGTTTTAGAGTCTTTTTTTCCAAAAACAAAAAAGAAAAAAAGATTCCTTTGAAAGATTTTCGAAGTAAAAACAGTGACAAAATCCTTCCTGCCTGAACTTTTATTGTACATGTCAATATATAAAAATGCGCATGTTGTGCATGTGCTACAGACATCAAGCATAGAAAGTTTCGTTACAATTAGCAAAGTTTTAGAGCCTTTTTTTCCAAAAAGAAAAAAGATTCCTTTGAAGGATTTTTGAAGTAAAAACAGTGACAAAATCCTTCCTACCTGAAATTTTATTGTGCATGTCAATAAATAAAAATGCGCATGTTGTGCATATGCTATAGACATCAAGCACGGAAAGTTTTGTTTCAATTAGCAAAGTTTTAGAACCTTTTTTTCCAAAAAGAAAAAAGAGAAAAAGATTCCTTTGAAAGATTTTCGAAGTAAAAACAGTGACAAAATCCTTCCTACCTGAAATTTTATTGTGCGTGTCAATAAATAAAAATGCGCATGTTGTGCACATGCTATAGACATCAAGCACATAAAGTTTCGTTTCAATTAGCAAAGTTTCAGAGCCTTTTTTCCAAAAAGAAAAAAAAGATTCCTTTGAAAGATTTTCGAAGCAAAAACAGTGACAAAATCCTTCCTACCTGAAATTTTATTATGCATGTCAATTAATAAAATGCGCATGTTGTGCATGTGCTACAGACATCAAGCATAGAAAGTTTCGTTTCAATTAGCAAAGTTTTAGAGCTTTTTTTTCCAAAAAGAAAAAAGAAAAAAAGATTCCTTTGAAAGATTTTCGAAGTAAAAACAGTGACAAAATCCTTCCTACCTGAAATTTTATTGTGCATGTCAATAAATAAAAATGTGCATGTTGTGCATGTGCTACAGACATCAAGCATAGAAAGTTTCGTTTCAATAAGCAATGTTTTAGAGCCTTTTTTTCCAAAAAGAAAAAAAAGATTCCTTTGAAAGATTTTCGAAGTAAAAACAGTGACAAAATCCTTCCTACCTGAAATTTTACTGTGCATGTCAATAAATAAAAATGCGCATGTTGTGCGTATGCTATAGACATCAAGCACGGAAAGTTTTGTTTCAATTAGCAAAGTTTTAGAGCTTTTTTTCCAAAAAGAAAAAAGAAAAAAAGATTCCTTTGAAAGATTTTCGAAGTAAAAACAGTGACAAAATCCTTCCTACCTGAAATTTTATTGTGCGTGTCAATAAATAAAAATGCGCATGTTGTGCATATGCTATAGACATCAAGCACGGAAAGTTTCGTTTCAATTAGCAAAGTTTTAGAGCCTTTTTTTCCAAAAAGAAAAAAAAAGATTCCTTTGAAAGATTTTCGAAGTAAAAACAGTGACAAAATCCTTCCTACCTGAAATTTTATTGTGCAGGTCAATAAATAAAAATGCGCATGTTGTGCGTATGCTATAGACATCAAGCACGGAAAGTTTTGTTTCAATTAGCAAAGTTTTAGAGCCTTTATTTCCAAAAAGAAAAAAAAAGATTCCTTTGAAAGATTTTCGAAGTAAAAACAGTGACAAAATCCTTCCTACCTGAAATTTTATTATGCATGTCAATAAATAAAAATGCGCATGTTGTGCATGTGCTACAGATATCAAGCATAGAAAGTTTTGTTTCAATTAGCAAAGTTTTAGAGCCTTTTTTTCCAAAAAGAAAAAAGAAAAAAAGATTCCTTTGAAAGATTTTCGAAGTAAAAACAGTGACAAAATCCTTCCTACCTGAAATTTTATTGTGCATGTCAATAAATAAAAATGCGCATGTTTTGCATGTGCTACAGACATCAAGCATAGAAAGTTTCGTTTCAATAAGCAAATTTTTAGAGCCTTTTTTTCCAAAAAGAAAAAAAAGATTCCTTTGAAAGATTTTCGAAGTAAAAACAGTGACAAAATCCTTCCTACCTGAAATTTTATTGTGCATGTCAATAAATAAAAATGCGCATGTTGTGCTTATGCTATAGACATCAAGCATGGAAAGTTTTGTTTCAATTAGCAAAGTTTTAGAGCCTTTTTTTCCAAAAAGAAAAAAGAAAAAAAGATTCCTTTGAAAGATTTTCGAAGTAAAAACAGTGACAAAATCCTTCCTACCTGAAATTTTATTGTGCGTGTCAATAAATAAAAATGCGCATGTTGTGCATATGCTATAGAAATCAAGCACGGAAAGTTTCGTTTCAATTAGCAAAGTTTTAGAGCCTTTTTTTCCAAAAAGAAAAAAAAGATTCCTTTGAAAGATTTTCGAAGTAAAAACAGTGACAAAATCCTTCCTACCTGAAATTTTATTGTGCATGTCAATAAATAAAAATGCGCATGTTGTGCATGTGCTACAGACATCAAGCATAGAAAGTTTCATTTCAATTAGCCATGTTTTAGAGCCTTTTTTCCAAAAAGAAAAAAGAAAAAAAGATTCCTTTGAAAGATTTTCGAAGTAAAAACAGTGACAAAATCCTTCCTACCTGAAATTTTATTGGGCATGTCAATAAATAAAAATGCGCATGTTGTGCATGTGCTACAGACATCAAGCATAGAAAGTTTCGTTTCAATAAGCAAAGTTTTAGAGCCTTTTTTTCCAAAAAGGAAAAAAAGATTCCTTTGAAAGATTTTCGAAGTAAAAACAGTGACAAAATCCTTCCTACCTGAAATTTTATTGTGCATGTCAATAAATAAAAATGCGCATGCTGTGCATATGCTATAGACATCAATCACGGAAAGTTTCGTTTCAATTAGCAAAGTTTTAGAGCCTTTTTTTCCAAAAAGAAAAAAAAAGATTCCTTTGAAAGATTTTCGAAGTAAAAACAGTGACAAAATCCTTCCTACCTGAAATTTTATTGTGCATGTCAATAAATAAAAGTGCGCATGTTGTGCATGTGCTACAGACATCAAGCATAGAAAGTTTCGTTTCAATTAGCAAAGTTTTAGAGCCTTTTTTTCCAAAAAGAAAAAAGAAAAAAAGATTCCTTTGAAAGATTTTCGAAGTAAAAACAGTGACAAAATCCTTCCTACCTGAAATTTTATTATGCGTGTCAATAAATAAAAATGCGCATGTTGTGCATATGCTATAGACATCAAGCATGGAAAGTTTCGTTTCATTTAGCAAAGTTTTAGAGCCTTTATTTCCAAAAAGAAAAAAAAAAGATTCCTTTGAAAGATTTTCGAAGTAAAAACAGTGACAAAATCCTTCCTACCTGAAATTTTATTATGCATGTCAATAAATAAAAATGCGCATGTTGTGCATGTGCTACAGATATCAAGCATAGAAAGTTTCGTTTCAATTAGCAAAGTTTTAGAGCCTTTTTTTCCAAAAAGAAAAAAGAAAAAAAGATTCCTTTGAAAGATTTTCGAAGTAAAAACAGTGACAAAATCCTTCCTACCTGAAATTTTATTGTGCATGTCAATAAATAAAAATGCGCATGTTGTGCATGTGCTACAGACATCAAGCATAGAAAGTTTCGTTTCAATAAGGAAATTTTTAGAGCCTTTTTTCCAAAAAGAAAAAAAAGATTCCTTTGAAAGATTTTCGAAGTAAAAACAGTGACAAAATCCTTCCTACCTGATATTTTATTGTGCATGTCAATAAATAAAAATGCGCATGTTGTGCGTATGCTATAGACATCAAGCACGGAAAGTTTTGTTTCAATTAGCAAAGTTTTAGAGCCTTTTTTTCCAAAAAGAAAAAAGAAAAAAAGATTCCTTTGAAAGATTTTCGAAGTAAAAACAGTGACAAAATCCTTCCTACCTGAAATTTTATTGTGCGTGTCAATAAATAAAAATGTGCATGTTGTGCTTATGCTATAGAAATCAAGCATGGAAAGTTTCGTTTCAATTAGCAAAGTTTTAGAGCCTTTTTTTCCAAAAAGAAAAAAAAAGATTCCTTTGAAAGATTTTCGAAGTAAAAACAGTGACAAAATCCTTCCTACCTGAAATTTTATTGTGCATGTCAATAAATAAAAATGCGCATGTTGTGCATGTGCTACAGACATCAAGCATAGAAAGTTTCATTTCAATTAGCAAAGTTTTAGAGCCTTTTTTCCAAAAAGAAAAAAGAAAAAAAAATCCTTTGAAAGATTTTCGAAGTAAAAACAGTGACAAAATCCTTCCTACCTGAAATTTTATTGTGCATGTCAATAAATAAAAATGCGCATGTTGTGCATTTGCTACAGACATCAAGCATAGAAAGTTTCGTTTCAATAAGCAAAGTTTTAGAGCCTTTTTTTCCAAAAAGAAAAAAAAGATTCCTTTGAAAGATTTTTGAAGTAAAAACAGTGACAAAATTCTTCCTACCTGAAATTTTATTGTGCGTGTCAATAAATAAAAATGCGCATGTTGTGCATATGCTATAGACATCAATCACGGAAAGTTTCGTTTCAATTAGCAAAGTTTTAGAGCCTTTTTTTCCAAAAAGAAAAAAAAAGATTCCTTTGAAAGATTTTCCAAGTAAAAACAGTGACAAAATCCTTCCTACCGGAAATTTTATTGTGCATGTCAATAAATAAAAATGCGCATGTTGTGCATGTGCTACAGACATCAAGCATAGAAAGTTTCGTTTCAATTAGCATAGTTTTAGAGCCTTTTTTTCCAAAAAGAAAAAGAAAAAAAGATTCCTTTGAAAGATTTTCGAAGTAAAAACAGTGACAAAATCCTTCCTACCTGAAATTTTATTGTGCATGTCAATAAATAAAAATGCGCATGTTGTGCATGTGCTACAGACATCAAGCATAGAAAGTTTCGTTTCAATAAGCAAAGTTTTAGAGCCGTTTTTTCCAAAAAGAAAAAAAAGATTCCTTTGAAAGATTTTCGAAGTAAAAACGGTGACAAAATCCTTCCTACCTGAAATTTTATTGTGCATGTCAATAAATAAAAATGCGCATGTTGTGCGTATGCTATAGACATCAAGCACGGAAAGTTTTGTTTCAATTAGCAAAGTTTTAGAGCCTTTTTTCCAAAAAGAAAAAAGAAAAGAAGATTCCTTTGAAAGATTTTCGAAGTAAAAACAGTGACAAAATCCTTCCTACCTGAAATTTTATTGTGTGTGTCAATAAATAAAAATGCGCATGTTGTGCATATGCTATAGACATCAAGCATGGAAAGTTTCGTTTCAATTAGCAAAGTTTTAGAGCCTTTTTTTCCAAAAAGAAAAAAAAAAGATTCCTTTGAAAGATTTTCGAAGTAAAAACAGTGACAAAATCCTTCCTACCTGAAATTTTATTGTGCATGTCAATAAATAAAAATGCGCATGTTGTGCATGTGCTACAGACATAAAGCATAGAAAGTTTCGTTTCAATTAGCAAAGTTTTAGTAGCTTTTTTTCCAAAACAAAAAAGAAAAAAAGATTCCTTTGAAAGATTTTCGAAGTAAAAACAGTAACAAAATCCTTCCTACCTGAAATTTTATTGTGCATGTCAATAAATAAAAATGCGCATGTTGTGCATGTGCTACAGACATCAAGCATAGAAAGTTTCGTTTCAATTAGCAAAGTTTTAGAGTCTTTTTTTCCAAAAACGAAAAAGAAAAAAAGATTCCTTTGAAAGATTTTCGAAGTAAAAACAGTGACAAAATCCTTCCTGCCTGAACTTTTATTGTACATGTCAATATATAAAAATGCGCATGTTGTGCATGTGCTACAGACATCAAGCATAGAAAGTTTCGTTTCAATTAGCAAAGTTTTAGAGCCTTTTTTTCCAAAAAGAAAAAAGATTCCTTTGAAGGATTTTTGAAGTAAAAACAGTGACGAAATCCTTCCTACCTGAAATTTTATTGTGCCTGTCAATAAATAAAAATGCGCATGTTGTGCGTATGCTATAGACATCAAGCACGGAAAGTTTTGTTTCAATTAGCAAAGTTTTAGAGCCTTTTCTTCCAAAAAGAAAAAAGAGAAAAAGATTCCTTTGAAATATTTTCGAAGTAAAAACAGTGACAAAATCCTTCCTACCTGAAATTTTATTGTGCGTGTCAATAAATAAAAATGCGCATGTTGTGCACATGCTATAGACATCAAACACATAAAGTTTCGTTTCAATTAGCAAAGTTTTAGAGCCTTTTTTTCCAAAAAGAAAAAAGATTCCTTTGAAGGATTTTTGAAGTAAAAACAGTGACGAAATCCTTCCTACCTGAAATTTTATTGTGCCTGTCAATAAATAAAAATGCGCATGTTGTGCATGTGCTAAAGACATCAAGCATAGAAAGTTTCGTTTCAATTAGCAAAGTTTTAGAGTCTTTTTTTCCAAAAACAAAAAAGAAAAAAAGATTCCTTTGAAAGATTTTCGAAGTAAAAACAGTGACAAAATCCTTCCTGCCTGAACTTTTATTGTACATGTCAATATATAAAAATGCGCATGTTGTGCATGTGCTACAGACATCAAGCATAGAAAGTTTCGTTTCAATAAGCAAAGTTTTAGAGCCTTTTTTTCCAAAAAGAAAAAAAAAGATTCCTTTGAAAGATTTTCGAAGTAAAAACAGTGACAAAATACTTCCTACCTGAAATTTTATTGTGCATGTCAATAAATAAAAATGCGCATGTTGTGCATGTGCTACAGACATCAAGCATAGAAAGTTTCGTTTCAATTAGCAAAGTTTTAGAGTCTTTTTTTCCAAAAACAAAAAAGAAAAAAGATTCCTTTGAAAGATTTTCGAAGTAAAAACAGTGACAAAATCCTTCCTGCCTGAACTTTTATTGTACATGTCAATATATAAAAATGCGCATGTTGTGCATGTGCTACAGACATCAAGCATAGAAAGTTTCGTTTCAATTAGCAAAGTTTTAGAGCCTTTTTTTCCAAAAAGAAAAAAGATTCCTTTGAAGGATTTTTGAAGTAAAAACAGTGACAAAATCCTTCCTACCTGAAATTTTATTGTGCATGTCAATAAATAAAAATGCGCATGTTGTGCGTATGCTATAGACATCAAGCACGGAAAGTTTTGTTTCAATTAGCAAAGTCTTAGAGCCTTTTTTTCCAAAAAGAAAAAAGAGAAAAAGATTCCTTTGAAAGATTTTCGAAGTAAAAACAGTGACAAAATCCTTCCTACCTGAAATTTTATTGTGCGTGTCAATAAATAAAAATGTGCATGTTGTGCACATGCTATAGACATCAAGCACATAAAGTTTCGTTTCTATTAGCAAAGTTTTAGAGCCTTTTTTTCCAAAAAGAAAAAAAAGATTCCTTTGAAAGATTTTCGAAGTAAAAACAGTGACAAAATCCTTCCTACCTGAAATTTTATTATGCATGTCAATAAATAAAAATGCGCATGTTGTGCATGTGCTACAGACATCAAGCATATAAAGTTTCGTTTCAATTAGCAAAGTTTTAGAGCCTTTTTTTCCAAAAGAAAAAAGAAAAAAAGATTCCTTGGAAAGATTTTCGAAGTAAAAACAGTGACAAAATCCCTCCTACCTGAAATTTTATTGTGCATGTCAATAAATAAAAATGTGCATGTTGTGCATGTGCTACAAACATCAAGCATAGAAGGTTTCGTTTCAATAAGCAAAGTTTTAGAGCCTTTATTTACAAAAAAAAAAAAAGATTCCTTTGAAAGATTTTCGAAGTAAAAACAGTGACAAAATCCTTCCTACCTGAAATTTTATTGTGCGTGTCAATAAATAAAAATGCGCATGTTGTGCATATGCTATAAACATCAAGCACGGAAAGTTTCGTTTCAATTAGCAAAGTTTTAGAGCCTTTTTTTCCAAAAAGAAAAAAAAAGATTCCTTTGAAAGATTTTCGAAGTAAAAACAGTGACAAAATCCTTCCTACCTGAAATTTTATTGTGCAGGTCAATGAATAAAAATGCGCATGTTGTGCGTATGCTATAGACATCAAGCACGGAAAGTTTTGTTTCAATTAGCAAAGTTTTAGAGCCTTTATTTACAAAAAGAAAAAAAGATTCCTTTGAAAGATTTTCGAAGTAAAAACAGTGACAAAATCCTTCCTACCTGAAATTTTATTGTGCATGTCAATAAATAAAAATGCGCATGTTGTGCATGTGCTACAGATATCAAGCATAGAAAGTTTTGTTTCAATTAGCAAAGTTTTAGAGCCTTTTTTTCCAAAAAGAAAAAAGAAAAAAAAGATTCCTTTGAAAGATTTTCGAAGTAAAAACAGTGACAAAATCCTTCCTACCTGAAATTTTATTGTGCATGTCAATAAATAAAAATGCGCATGTTGTGCATGTGCTACAGACATCAAGCATAGAAAGTTTCGTTTCAATAAGCAAATTTTTAGAGCCTTTTTTTCCAAAAAGAAAAAAAAGATTCCTTTGAAAGATTTTCGAAGTAAAAACAGTGACAAAATCCTTCCTACCTGAAATTTTATTGTGCATGTCAATAAATAAAAATGCGCATGTTCTGCGTATGCCATAGACATCAAGCACGGAAAGTTTTGTTTCAATTAGCAAAGTTTTAGAGCCTTTTTTTCCAAAAAGAAAAAAGAAAAAAAGATTCCTTTGAAAGATTTTCGAAGTAAAAACAGTGACAAAATCCTTCCTACGTGAAATTTTATTGTGCGTGTCAATAAATAAAAATGCGCATGTTGTGCATATTCTATAGAAATCAAGCACGGAAAGTTTCGTTTCAATTAGCAAAGTTTTAGAGCCTTTTTTTCCAAAAAGAAAAAAAAAGATTCCTTTGAAAGATTTTCGAAGTAAAAACAGTGACAAAATCCTTCCTACCTGAAATTTTATTGTGCATGTCAATAAATAAAAATGCGCATGTTGTGCATGTGCTACAGACATCAAGCATAGAAAGTTTCATTTCAATTAGCCATGTTTTAGAGCTTTTTTCCAAAAGAAAAAAGAAAAAAAGATTCCTTTGAAAGATTTTCGAAGTAAAAACAGTGACAAAATCCTTCCTACCTGAAATTTTATTGTGCATGTCAATAAATAAAATGCGCATGTTGTGCATGTGCTACAGACATCAAGCATAGAAAGTTTCGTTTCAATAAGCAAAGTTTTAGAGCCTTTTTTTCCAAAAAGGAAAAAAAGATTCCTTTGAAAGATTTTCGAAGTAAAAACAGTGACAAAATCCTTCCTACCTGAAATTTTATTGTGCATGTCAATAAATAAAAATGCGCATGTTGTGCATATGCTATAGACATCAAGCATGGAAAGTTTCGTTTCATTAGCAAAGTTTTAGAGCCTTTATTTCCAAAAAGAAAAAAAAAATTCCTTTGAAAGATTTTCGAAGTAAAAACAGTGACAAAATCCTTCCTACCTGAAATTTTATTATGCATGTCAATAAATAAAAATGCGCATGTTGTGCATGTGCTACAGATATCAAGCATAGAAAGTTTCGTTTCAATTAGCAAAGTTTTAGAGCCTTTTTTTCCAAAAAGAAAAAAGAAAAAAAGATTCCTTTGAAAGATTTTCGAAGTAAAAACAGTGACAAAATCCTTCCTACCTGAAATTTTATTGTGCATGTCAATAAATAAAAATGCGCACGTTTTGCATGTGCTACAGACATCAAGCATAGAAAGTTTCGTTTCAATAAGCAAATTTTTAGAGCCTTTTTTTCCAAAAAGAAAAAAAAGATTCCTTTGAAAGATTTT
This sequence comes from Artemia sinica, assembly GCA_027921565.1. NCBI lineage: Eukaryota > Metazoa > Arthropoda > Branchiopoda > Anostraca > Artemiidae > Artemia > Artemia sinica. The sequence goes on along the minus strand of CM051256.1, from coordinate 89,822,792 downwards.
TGAAGTAAAAACAGTGACAAAATCCTTCCTACCTGAAATTTTATTGTGCGTGTCAATAAATAAAATGCGCATGTTGTGCATATGCTATAGAAATCAAGCATGGAAAGTTTCGTTTCAATTAGCAAAGTTTTAGAGCCTTTTTTTCCAAAAAGAAAAAAAAGATTCCTTTGAAAGATTTTCGAAGTAAAAACAGTGACAAAATCCTTCCTACCTGAAATTTTATTGTGCATGTCAATAAATAAAAATGCGCATGTTGTGCATGTGCTACAGACATCAAGCATAGAAAGTTTCATTTCAATTAGCAAAGTTTTAGAGCCTTTTTTCCAAAAGAAAAAAGAAAAAAAGATTCCTTTGAAAGATTTTCGAAGTAAAAACAGTGACAAAATCCTTCCTACCTGAAATTTTATTGTGCATGTCAATAAATAAAAATGCGCATGTTGTGCATGTGCTACAGACATCAAGCATAGAAAGTTTCGTTTCAATAAGCAAAGTTTTAGAGCCTTTTTTTCCAAAAAGAAAAAAAGATTCCTTTGAAAGATTTTTGAAGTAAAAACAGTGACAAAATCCTTCCTACCTGAAATTTTATTGTGCGTGTCAATAAATAAAAATGCGCATGTTGTGCATATGCTATAGACATCAATCACGGAAAGTTTCGTTTCAATTAGCAAAGTTTTAGAGCCTTTTTTTCCAAAAAGAAAAAAAAGATTCCTTTGAAAGATTTTCGAAGTAAAAACAGTGACAAAATCCTTCCTACCTGAAATTTTATTGTGCATGTCAATAAATAAAAATGCGCATGTTGTGCATGTGCTACAGACATCAAGCATAGAAAGTTTCGTTTCAATTAGCATAGTTTTAGAGCCTTTTTTTCCAAAAAGAAAAAGAAAAAAAGATTCCTTTGAAAGATTTTCGAAGTAAAAACAGTGACAAAATCCTTCCTACCTGAAATTTTATTGTGCATGTCAATAAATAAAAATGCGCATGTTGTGCATGTGCTACAGACATCAAGCATAGAAAGTTTCGTTTCAATAAGCAAAGTTTTAGAGCCTTTTTTTCCAAAAAGAAAAAAAAGATTCCTTTGAAAGATTTTCGAAGTAAAAACGGTGACAAAATCCTTCCTACCTGAAATTTTATTGTGCATGTCAATAAATAAAAATGCGCATGTTGTGCGTATGCTATAGACATCAAGCACGGAAAGTTTTGTTTCAATTAGCAAAGTTTTAGAGCCTTTTTTCCAAAAAGAAAAAAGAAAAGAAGATTCCTTTGAAAGATTTTCGAAGTAAAAACAGTGACAAAATCCTTCCTACCTGAAATTTTATTGTGTGTGTCAATAAATAAAAATGCGCATGTTGTGCATATGCTATAGACATCAAGCATGGAAAGTTTCGTTTCAATTAGCAAAGTTTTAGAGCCTTTTTTTCCAAAAAGAAAAAAAAATATTCCTTTGAAAGATTTTCGAAGTAAAAACAGTGACAAAATCCTTCCTACCTGAAATTTTATTGTGCATGTCAATAAATAAAAATGCGCATGTTGTGCATGTGCTACAGACATCAAGCATAGAAAGTTTCGTTTCAATTAGCAAAGTTTTAGAGCCTTTTTTTCCAAAAACAAAAAAGAAAAAAGATTCCTTTGAAAGATTTTCGAAGTAAAAACAGTAACAAAATCCTTCCTACCTGAAATTTTATTGTGCATGTCAATAAATAAAAATGCGCATGTTGTGCATGTGCTACAGACATAAAGCATAGAAAGTTTCGTTTCAATTAGCAAAGTTTTAGAGTCTTTTTTTCCAAAAACAAAAAAGAAAAAAAGATTCCTTTGAAAGATTTTCGAAGTAAAAACAGTGACAAAATCCTTCCTGCCTGAACTTTTATTGTACATGTCAATATATAAAAATGCGCATGTTGTGCATGTGCTACAGACATCAAGCATAGAAAGTTTCGTTTCAATTAGCAAAGTTTTAGAGCCTTTTTTTCCAAAAAGAAAAAAGATTCCTTTGAAGGATTTTTGAAGTAAAAACAGTGACAAAATCCTTCCTACCTGAAATTTTATTGTGCATGTCAATAAATAAAAATGCGCATGTTGTGCGTATGCTATAGACATCAAGCACGGAAAGTTTTGTTTCAATTAACAAAGTTTTAGAGCCTTTTTTTCCAAAAAGAAAAAAGAGAAAAAGATTCCTTTGAAAGATTTTCGAAGTAAAAACAGTGACAAAATCCTTCCTACCTGAAATTTTATTGTGCTTGTCAATAAATAAAAATGCGCATGTTGTGTACATGCTATAGACATCAAACACATAAAGTTTCGTTTCAATTAGCAAAGTTTTAGAGCCTTTTTTTCCAAAAAGAAAAAAAACATTCCTTTGAAAGATTTTCGAAGTAAAAACAGTGACAAAATCCTTCCTACCTGAAATTTTATTATGCATGTCAATAAATAAAAATGCGCATGTTGTGCATGTGCTACAGACATCAAGCATAGAAAGTTTCGTTTCAATAAGCAAAGTTTTAGAGCCTTTTTTTCCAAAAAGAAAAAAAAAAGATTCCTTTGAAAGATTTTCGAAGTAAAAACAGTGACAAAATCCTTCCTACCTGAAATTTTATTGTGCATGTCAATAAATAAAAATGCGCATGTTGTGCATGTGCTACAGACATCAAGCATAGAAAGTTTCATTTCAATTAGCAAAGTTTTAGAGTCTTTTTTTCCAAAAACAAAAAGAAAAAAAGATTCCTTTGAAAGATTTTCGAAGTAAAAACAGTGACAAAATCCTTCCTGCCTGAACTTTTATTGTACATGTCAATATATAAAAATGCGCATGTTGTGCATGTGCTACAGACATCAAGCATAGAAAGTTTCGTTTCAATTAGCAAAGTTTTAGAGCTTTTTTTTCCAAAAAGAAAAAAGATTCCTTTGAAGGATTTTTGAAGTAAAAACAGTGACAAAATCCTTCCTACCTGAAATTTTATTGTGCATGTCAATAAATAAAAATGCGCATGTTGTGCGTATGCTATAGACATCAAGCACGGAAAGTTTTGTTTCAATTAGCAAAGTTTTAGAGCCTTTTTTTCCAAAAGAAAAAAGAGAAAAAGATTCCTTTGAAAGATTTTCGAAGTAAAAACAGTGACAAAATCCTTCCTACCTGAAATTTTATTGTGCGTGTCAATAAATAAAAATGCGCATGTTGTGCACATGCTATAGACATCAAGCACATAAAGTTTCGTTTCAATTAGCAAAGTTTTAGAGCCTTTTTTTCCAAAAAGAAAAAAAAAGATTCCTTTGAAAGATTTTCGAAGTAAAAACAGTGACAAAATCCTTCCTACCTGAAATTTTATTATGCATGTCAATAAATAAAAATGCGCATGTTGTGCATGTGCTACAGACATCAAGCATAGAATATTTAGTTTCAATTAGCAAAGTTTTAGAGCCTTTTTTTTCCAAAAAGAAAAAAGAAAAAAAGATTCCTTGGAAAGATTTTCGAAGTAAAAACAGTGACAAAATCCTTCCTACCTGAAATTTTATTGTGCATGTCAATAAATAAAAATGCGCATGTTGTGCATGTGCTACAGACATCAAGCACATAAAGTTTCGTTTCAATTAGCAAAGTTTTAGAGCCTTTTTTTCCAAAAAGAAAAAAAAAGATTCCTTTGAAAGATTTTCGAAGTAAAAACAGTGACAAAATCCTTCCTACCTGAAATTTTACTGTGCATGTCAATAAATAAAAATGCGCATGTTGTGCGTATGCTATAGACATCAAGCACGGAAAGTTTTGTTTCAATTAGCAAAGTTTTAGAGCTTTTTTTCCAAAAAGAAAAAAGAAAAAAAGATTCCTTTGAAAGATTTTCGAAGTAAAAAACAGTGACAAAATCCTTCCTACCTGAAATTTTATTGTGCGTGTCAATAAATAAAAATGCGCATGTTGTGCATATGCTATAAACATCAAGCACGGAAAGTTTCGTTTCAATTAGCAAAGTTTTAGAGCCTTTTTTTCCAAAAAGAAAAAAAAAAGATTCCTTTGAAAGATTTTCGAAGTAAAAACAGTGACAAAATCCTTCCTACCTGAAATTTTACTGTGCATGTCAATAAATAAAAATGCGCATGTTGTGCGTATGCTATAGACATCAAGCACGGAAAGTTTTGTTTCAATTAGCAAAGTTTTAGAGCCTTTATTTCCAAAAAGAAAAAAGAAAAAAAGATTCCTTTGAAAGATTTTCGAAGTAAAAACAGTGACAAAATCCTTCCTACCTGAAATTTTATTATGCATGTCAATAAATAAAAATGCGCATGTTGTGCATTTGCTACAGATATCAAGCATAGAAAGTTTTGTTTCAATTAGCAAAGTTTTAGAGCCTTTTTTTCCAAAAAGAAAAAAGAAAAAAAGATTCCTTTGAAAGATTTTCGAAGTAAAAACAGTGACAAAATCCTTCCTACCTGAAATTTTATTGTGCATGTCAATAAATAAAAATGCACATGTTTTGCATGTGCTACAGACATCAAGCATAGAAAGTTTCGTTTCAATAAGCAAATTTTTAGAGCCTTTTTTTCCAAAAAGAGAAAAAAGATTCCTTTGAAAGATTTTCGAAGTAAAAACAGTGACAAAATCCTTCCTACCTGAAATTTTATTGTGCATGTCAATAAATAAAAATGCGCATGTTGTGTGTATGCTATATACATCAAGCACGGAAAGTTTTGTTTCAATTAGCAAAGTTTTAGAGCCTTTTTTTCCAAAAAGAAAAAAGAAAAAAAGATTCCTTTGAAAAATTTTCGAAGTAAAAACAGTGACAAAATCATTCCTACCTGAAATTTTATTGTGCGTGTCAATAAATAAAAATGGGCATGTTGTGCATATGCTATAGAAATCAAGCACGGAAAGTTTCGTTTCAATTAGCAAAGTTTTAGAGCCTTTTTTTCCAAAAAGAAAAAAAAGATTCCTTTGAAAGATTTTCGAAGTAAAAACAGTGACAAAATCCTTCCTACCTGAAATTTTATTGTGGTTGTCAATAAATAAAAATGCGCATGTTGTGCATGTGCTACAGACATCAAGCATAGAGAGTTTCATTTCAATTAGCCATGTTTTAGAGCCTTTTTTCCAAAAAGAAAAAAGAAAAAAAGATTCCTTTGAAAGATTTTCGAAGTAAAAACAGTGACAAAATCCTTCCTACCTGAAATTTTGTTGTGCATGTCAATAAATAAAAATGCGCATGTTGTGCATGTGCTACAGACATCAAGCATAGAAAGTTTCGTTTCAATTAGCAAAGTTTTAGAGCCTTTTTTTCCAAAAAGAAAAAAAAGATTCCTTTGAAAGATTTTCGAAGTAAAAACAGTGACAAAATCCTTCCTACCTGAAATTTTATTGTGCGTGTCAATAAATAAAAATGCGCATGTTGTGCATATGCTATAGAAATCAAGCATGGAAAGTTTCGTTTCAATTAGCAAAGTTTTAGAGCCTTTTTTTCCAAAAAGAAAAAAAAGATTCCTTTGAAAGATTTTCGAAGTAAAAACAGTGACAAAATCCTTCCTACCTGAAATTTTATTGTGCATGTCAATAAATAAAAATGCGCATGTTGTGCATGTGCTACAGACATCAAGCATAGAAAGTTTTATTTCAATTAGCAAAGTTTTAGAGCCTTTTTTCCAAAAAGAAAAAAGAAAAAAAGATTCCTTTGAAAGATTTTCGAAGTAAAAACAGTGACAAAATCCTTCCTACCTGAAATTTTATTGTGCATGTCAATAAATAAAAATGCGCATGTTGTGCATGTGCTACAGACATCAAGCATAGAAAGTTTCGTTTCAATAAGCAAAGTTTTAGAGCCTTTTTTTCCAAAAAGAAAAAAAAAGATTCCTTTGAAAGATTTTTGAAGTAAAAACAGTGACAAAATCCTTCCTACCTGAAATTTTATTGTGCGTGTCAATAAATAAAAATGCGCATGTTGTGCATATGCTATAGACATCAAGCATGGAAAGTTTCGTTTCAATTAGCAAAGTTTTAGAGCCTTTTTTTCCAAAAAAAAGAAAAAAAGATTCCTTTGAAAGATTTTCTAAGTAAAAACAGTGACAAAATCCTTCCTACCTGAAATTTTATTGTGCATGTCAATAAATAAAAATGCGCATGTTGTGCATGTGCTACAGACGTCAAGCATAGAAAGTTTCGTTTCAATTAGCATAGTTTTAGAGCCTTTTTTTCCAAAAAGAAAAAGAAAAAAAGATTCCTTTGAAAGATTTTCGAAGTAAAAACAGTGACAAAATCCTTCCTACCTGAGATTTTATTGTGCATGTCAATAAATAAAAATGCGCATGTTGTGCATGTGCTACAGACATCAAGCATAGAAAGTTTCGTTTCAATAAGCAAAGTTTTAGAGCCTTTTTCCAAAAAGAAAAAAAAAGATTCCTTTGAAAGATTTTTGAAGTAAAAACGGTGACAAAATCCTTCCTACCTGAAATTTTATTGTGCATGTCAATAAATAAAAATGCGCATGTTGTGCGTATGCTATAGACATCAAGCACGGAAAGTTTTGTTTCAATTAGCAAAGTTTTAGAGCCTTTTTTCCAAAAAGAAAAAAGAAAAGAAGATTCATTTGAAAGATTTTCGAAGTAAAAACAGTGACAAAATCCTTCCTACCTGAAATTTTATTGTGTGTGTCAATAAATAAAAATGCGCATGTTGTGCATATGCTACAGACATCAAGCATAGAAAGTTTCGTTTCAATTAGCAAAGTTTTAGAGCCTTTTTTTCCAAAAAGAAAAAAAAAGATTCCTTTGAAAGATTTTCGAAGTAAAAACAGTGACAAAATCCTTCCTACCTGAAATTTTATTGTGCATGTCAATAAATAAAAATGCGCATGTTGTGCATGTGCTACAGACATCAAGCATAGAAAGTTTCGTTTCAATTAGCAAAGTTTTAGTAGCCTTTTTTTCCAAAAACAAAAAAGAAAAAAAGATTCCTTTGAAAGATTTTCGAAGTAAAAACAGTAACAAAATCCTTCCTACCTGAAATTTTATTGTGCATGTCAATAAATAAAAATGCGCATGTTGTGCATGTGCTACAGACATCAAGCATAGAAAGTTTCGTTTCAATTAGCAAAGTTTTAGAGTCTTTTTTTCCAAAAACAAAAAAGAAAAAAAGATTCCTTTGAAAGATTTTCGAAGTAAAAACAGTGACAAAATCCTTCCTGCCTGAACTTTTATTGTACATGTCAATATATAAAAATGCGCATGTTGTGCATGTGCTACAGACATCAAGCATAGAAAGTTTCGTTTCAATTAGCATAGTTTTAGAGCCTTTTTTTCCAAAAAGAAAAAAGATTCCTTTGAAGGATTTTTGAAGTAAAAACAGTGACAAAATCCTTCCTACCTGAAATTTTATTGTGCATGTCAATAAATAAAAATGCGCATGTTGTGCGTATGCTATAGACATCAAGCATGGAAAGTTTTGTTTCAATTAGCAAAGTTTTAGAGCCTTTTTTTCCAAAAAGAAAAAAGAGAAAAAGATTCCTTTGAAATATTTTCGAAGTAAAAACAGTGACAAAATCCTTCCTACCTGAAATTTTATTGTGCATGTCAATAAATAAAAATGCGCATGTTGTGCACATGCTATAGACATCAAACACATAAAGTTTCGTTTCAATTAGCAAAGTTTTAGAGCCTTTTTTTCCAAAAAGAAAAAAAAGATTCCTTTGAAAGATTTTCGAAGTAAAAACAGTGACAAAATCCTTCCTACCTGAAATTTTATTGTGCATGTCAATAAATAAAAATGCGCATGTTGTGCATGTGCTACAGACATCAAGCATAGAAAGTTTCGTTTCAATAAGCAAAGTTAGAGAGCCTTTTTTTCCAAAAAGAAAAAAAAGATTCCTTTGAAAGATTTTCGAAGTAAAAACAGTGACAAAATCCTTCCTACCTGAAATTTTATTGTGCATGTCAATAAATAAAAATGCGCATGTTGTGCATGTGCTACAGACATCAAGCATAGACAGTTTCGTTTCAATTAGCAAAGTTTTAGAGTCTTTTTTTCCAAAAACAAAAAAGAAAAAAGATTCCTTTGAAAGATTTTCGAAGTAAAAACAGTGACAAAATCCTTCCTGCCTGAACTTTTATTGTACATGTCAATATATAAAAATGCGCATGTTGTGCATGTGCTACAGACATCAAGCATAGAAAGTTTCGTTTCAATTAGCAAAGTTTTAGAGCCTTTTTTCCAAAAAGAAAAAAGATTCCTTTGAAGGATTTTTGAAGTAAAAACAGTGACAAAATCCTTCCTACCTGAAATTTTATTGTGCATGTCAATAAATAAAAATGCGCATGTTGTGCGTATGCTATAGACATCAAGCACGGAAAGTTTTGTTTCAATTAGCAAAGTTTTAGAGCCTTTTTTTCCAAAAAGAAAAAAGAGAAAAAGATTCCTTTGAAAGATTTTCGAAGTAAAAACAGTGACAAAATCCTTCCTACCTGAAATTTTATTGTGCGTGTCAATAAATAAAAATGCGCATGTTGTGCACATGCTATAGACATCAAGCACATAAAGTTTCGTTTCAATTAGCAAAGTTTTAGAGCCTTTTTTTCCAAAAAGAAAAAAAAGATTCCTTTGAAAGATTTTCGAAGTAAAAACAGTGACAAAATCCTTCCTACCTGAAATTTTATTATGCATGTCAATAAATAAAAATGCGCATGTTGTGCATGTGCTACAGACATCAAGCATAGACTATTTAGTTTCAATTAGCAAAGTTTTAGAGCCTTTTTTTCCAACAAGAAAAAAGAAAAAAAGATTCCTTGGAAAGATTTTCGAAGTAAAAACAGTGACAAAATCCTTCCTACCTGAAATTTTATTGTGCATGTCAATAAATAAAAATGCGCATGTTGTGCATGTGCTACAGACATCAAGCATAGAAAGTTTCGTTTCAATAAGCAAAGTTTTAGAGCCTTTTTTTCCAAAAAGAAAAAAAAAGATTCCTTTGAAAGATTTTCGAAGTAAAAACAGTGACAAAATCCTTCCTACCTGAAATTTTACTGTGCATGTCAATAAATAAAAATGCGCATGTTGTGCGTATGCTATAGACATCAAGCACGGAAAGTTTTGTTTCAATTAGCAAAGTTTTAGAGCTTTTTTTCCAAAAAGAAAAAAGAAAAAAAGATTCCTTTGAAAGATTTTCGAAGTAAAAACAGTGACAAAATCCTTCCTACCTGAAATTTTATTGTGCATGTCAATAAATAAAAATGCGCATGTTGTGCATATGCTACAGACATCAAGCATAGACAGTTTAGTTTCAATTAGCAAAGTTTTAGAGCCTTTTTTTCCAAAAAGAAAAAAAAAAGATTCCTTTGAATGATTTTCGAAGTAAAAACAGTGACAAAATCCTTCCTACCTGAAATTTTATTGTGCATGTCAATAAATAAAAATGCGCATGTTGTGCGTATGCTATAGACATCAAGCACGGAAAGTTTTGTTTCAATTAGCAAAGTTTTAGACCCTTTATTTCCAAAAAGAAAAAAAAGATTCCTTTGAAAGATTTTCGAAGTAAAAACAGTGACAAAATCCTTCCTACCTGAAATTTTATTATGCATGTCAATAAATAAAAATGCGCATGTTGTGCATGTGCTACAGATATCAAGCATAGAAAGTTTTGTTTCAATTAGCAAAGTTTTAGAGCCTTTTTTTCCAAAAAGGAAAAAGAAAAAAAGATTCCTTTGAAAGATTTTCGAAGTAAAAACAGTGACAAAATCCTTCCTACCTGAAATTTTATTGTGCATGTCAATAAATAAAAATGCACATGTTTTGCATGTGCTACAGACATCAAGCATAGAAAGTTTCGTTTCAATAAGCAAATTTTTAGAGCCTTTTTTTCCAAAAAGAAAAAAAAGATTCCTTTGAAAGATTTTCGAAGTAAAAACAGTGACAAAATCCTTCCTACCTGAAATTTTATTGTGCATGTCAATAAATAAAAATGCGCATGTTGTGCGTATGCTATATACATCAAGCACGGAAAGTTTTGTTTCAATTAGCAAAGTTTTAGAGCCTTTTTTTCCAAAAAGAAAAAAGAAAACAAGATTCCTTTGAAAGATTTTCGAAGTAAAAACAGTGACAAAATCCTTCCTACCTGAAATTTTATTGTGCGTGTCAATAAATAAAAATGCGCATGTTGTGCATATGCTATAGAAATCAAGCACGGAAAGTTTCGTTTCAATTAGCAAAGTTTTAGAGCCTTTTTTTCCAAAAAGAAAAAAAAGATTCCTTTGAAAGATTTTCGAAGTAAAAACAGTGACAAAATCCTTCCTACCTGAAATTTTATTGTGGTTGTCAATAAATAAAAATGCGCATGTTGTGCATGTGCTACAGACATCAAGCATAGAGAGTTTCATTTCAATTAGCCATGTTTTAGAGCCTTTTTTCCAAAAAGAAAAAAGAAAAAAAGATTCCTTTGAAAGATTTTCGAAGTAAAAACAGTGACAAAATCCTTCCTACCTGAAATTTTGTTGTGCATGTCAATAAATAAAAATGCGCATGTTGTGCATGTGCTACAGACATCAAGCATAGAAAGTTTCGTTTCAATAAGCAAAGTTTTAGAGCCTTTTTTTCCAAAAAGGAAAAAAAGATTCCTTTGAAAGATTTTCGAAGTAAAAACAGTGACAAAATCGTTCCTACCTGAAATTTTATTGTGCGTGTCAATAAATAAAAATGCGCATGTTGTGCATATGCTATAGACATCAATCACGGAAAGTTTCGTTTCAATTAGCAAAGTTTTAGAGCCTTTTTTTCCAAAAAGAAAAAAAAAGATTCCTTTGAAAGATTTTCGAAGTAAAAAACAGTGACAAAATCCTTCCTACCTGAAATTTTATTGTGCATGTCAATAAATAAAAATGCGCATGTTGTGCATGTGCTACAGACATCAAGCATAGAAAGTTTCGTTTCAATTAGCAAAGTTTTAGAGCCTTTTTTTCCAAAAAGAAAAAAGAAAAAAAGATTCCTTTGAAAGATTTTCGAAGTAAAAACAGTGACAAAATCCTTCCTACCTGAAATTTTATTGTGCGTGTCAATAAATGAAAATGCGCATATTGTGCATATGCTATAGACATCAAGCACGGAAAGTTTCGTTTCAATTAGCAAAGTTTTAGAGCCTTTATTTCCAAAAAGAAAAAAAAAGATTCCTTTGAAAGATTTTCGAAGTAAAAACAGTGACAAAATCCTTCTTACCTGAAATTTTATTATGCATGTCAATAAATAAAAATGCGCATGTTGTGCATATGCTATAGAAATCAAGCATGGAAAGTTTCGTTTCAATTAGCAAAGTTTTAGAGCCTTTTTTTCCAAAAAGAAAAAAGAAAAAAAGATTCCTTTGAAAGATTTTCGAAGTAAAAACAGTGACAAAATCCTTCCTACCTGAAATTTTATTGTGCATGTCAATAAATAAAAATGCGCATGTTTTGCATGTGCTACAGACATCAAGCATAGAAAGTTTCGTTTCAATAAGCAAATTTTTAGAGGCTTTTTTTCCAAAAAGAAAAAAAAGATTCCTTTGAAAGATTTTCGAAGTAAAAACAGTGACAAAATCCTTCCTACCTGATATTTTATTGTGCATGTCAATAAATAAAAATGTGCATGTTGTGCGTATGCTATAGACATCAAGCATGGAAAGTTTTGTTTCAATTAGCAAAGTTTTAGAGCCTTTTTTTCCAAAAAGAAAAAAGAAAAAAAGATTCCTTTGAAAGATTTTCGAAGTAAAAACAGTGACAAAATCCTTCCTACCTGAAATTTTATTGTGCGTGTCAATAAATAAAAATGCGCATGTTGTGCATATGCTATAGAAATCAAGCATGGAAAGTTTCGTTTCAATTAGCAAAGTTTTAGAGCCTTTTTTTCCAAAAAGAAAAAAAAAGATTCCTTTGAAAGATTTTCGAAGTAAAAACAGTGACAAAATCCTTCCTACCTGAAATTTTATTGTGCATGTCAATAAATAAAAATGCGCATGTTGTGCATGTGCTACAGATATCAAGCATAGAAAGTTTCATTTCAATTAGCAAAGTTTTAGAGCCTTTTTTCCAAAAAGAAAAAAGAAAAAAGATTCCTTTGAAAGATTTTCGAAGTAAAAACAGTGACAAAATCCTTCCTACCTGAAATTTTATTGTGCATGTCAATAAATAAAAATGCGCATGTTGTGCATGTGCTACAGACATCAAGCATAGAAAGTTTCGTTTCAATAAGCAAAGTTTTAGAGCCTTTTTTTCCAAAAAGAAAAAAAAGATTCCTTTGAAAGATTTTTGAAGTAAAAACAGTGACAAAATCCTTCCTACCTGAAATTTTATTGTGCGTGTCAATAAATAAAAATGCGCATGTTGTGCATATGCTATAGACATCAATCACGGAAAGTTTCGTTTCAATTAGCAAAGTTTTAGAGCCTTTTTTTCCAAAAAGAAAAAAAAGATTCCTTTGAAAGATTTTCGAAGTAAAAACAGTGACAAAATCCTTCCTACCTGAAATTTTATTGTGCATGTCAATAAATAAAAATCCGCATGTTGTGCATGTGCTACAGACATCAAGCATAGAAAGTTTCGTTTCAATTAGCATAGTTTTAGAGCCTTTTTTCCAAAAAGAAAAAGAAAAAAAGATTCCTTTGAAAGATTTTCGAAGTAAAAACAGTGACAAAATCCTTCCTACCTGAAATTTTATTGTGCATGTCAATAAATAAAAATGTGCATGTTGTGCATGTGCTACAGACATCAAGCATAGAAAGTTTCGTTTCAATAAGCAAAGTTTTAGAGCCTTTTTTTCCAAAAAGAAAAAAAAAGATTCCTTTGAAAGATTTTCGAAGTAAAAACGGTGACAAAATCCTTCCTACCTGAAATTTTATTGTGCATGTCAATAAATAAAAATGCGCATGTTGTGCATATGCTATAGACATCAAGCACGGAAAGTTTTGTTTCAATTAGCAAAGTTTTAGAGCCTTTTTTCCAAAAAGAAAAAAGAAAAAAAGATTCCTTTGAAAGATTTTCGAAGTAAAAACAGTGACAAAATCCTTCCTACCTGAAATTTTATTGTGTGTGTGAATAAATAAAAATGCACATGTTGTGCATATGCTATAGACATCAAGCATGGAAAGTTTCGTTTCAATTAGCAAAGTTTTAGAGCCTTTTTTTCCAAAAAGAAAAAAAAAGATTCCTTTGAAAGATTTTCGAAGTAAAAACAGTGACAAAATCCTTCCTACCTGAAATTTTATTGTGCATGTCAATAAATAAAAATGCGCATGTTGTGCATGTGCTACAAACATCAAGCAAAGAAAGTTTCGTTTCAATTAGCAAAGTTTTAGAGCCTTTTTTCCAAAAACAAAAAAGAAAAAAAGATTCCTTTGAAAGATTTTCGAAGTAAAAACAGTAACAAAATCCTTCCTACCTGAAATTTTATTGTGCATGTCAATAAATAAAAATGCGCATGTTGTGCATGTGCTACAGACATCAAGCATAGAAAGTTTCGTTTCAATAAGCAAAGTTTTAGAGCCTTTTTTTCCAAAAAGAAAAAAAAGATTCCTTTGAAAGATTTTCGAAGTAAAAACAGTGACAAAATACTTCCTACCTGAAATTTTATTGTGCATGTCAATAAATAAAAATGCGCATGTTGTGCATGTGCTACAGACATCAAGCATAGAAAGTTTCGTTTCAATTAGCAAAGTTTTAGAGCCTTTTTTTCCAAAAAGAAAAAAAAAGATTCCTTTGAAAGATTTTCGAAGTAAAAACAGTGACAAAATCCTTCCTGCCTGAACTTTCATTGTACATGTCAATATACAAAAATGCGCATGTTGTGCATGTGCTACATACATCAAGCATAGAAAGTTTCGTTTCAATTAGCAAAGTTTTAGAGCCTTTTTTTTCCAAAAAGAAAAAAGATTCCTTTGAAGGATTTTTGAAGTAAAAACAGTGACAAAATCCTTCCTACCTGAAATTTTATTGTGCATGTCAATAAATAAAAATGCGCATGTTGTGCGTATGCTACAGACATCAAGCATGGAAAGTTTTGTTTCAATAGCAAAGTTTTAGAGCCTTTTTTTCCAAAAAGAAAAAAGAGAAAAAGATTCCTTTGAAAGATTTTCGAAGTAAAAACAGTGACAAAATCCTTCCTACCTGAAATTTTATTGTGCGTGTCAATAAATAAAAATTCGCATGTTTTGCACATGCTATAGACATCAAGCACATAAAGTTTCGTTTCAATTAGCAAAGTTTTAGAGCCTTTTTTTCCAAAAAGAAAAAAAAGATTCCTTTGAAAGATTTTCGAAGTAAAAACAGTGACAAAATCCTTCCTACCTGAAATTTCATTATGCATGTCAATAAATAAAAATGCGCATGTTGTGCATGTGCTACAGACATCAAGCATAGAAAGTTTCGTTTCAATTAGCAAAGTTTTAGAGCCTTTTTTTCCAAAAGAAAAAAGAAAAAAAGATTCCTTTGAAAGATTTTCGAAGTAAAAACAGTGACAAAATCCTTCCTACCTGAAATTTTATTGTGCATGTCAATAAATAAAAATGCGCATGTTGTGCATGTGCTACAGACATCAAGCATAGAAAGTTTCGTTTCAATAAGCAAAGTTTTAGAGCCTTTTTTTCCAAAAAGAAAAAAAAAGATTCCTTTGAAAGATTTTCGAAGTAAAAACAGTGACAAAATCCTTCCTACCTGAAATTTTACTGTGCATGTCAATAAATAAAAATGCGCATGTTGTGCGTATGCTATAGACATCAAGCACGGAAAGTTTTGTTTCAATTAGCAAAGTTTTAGAGCTTTTTTTCCAAAAGAAAAAAGAAAAAAAGATTCCTTTGAAAGATTTTCGAAGTAAAAACAGTGACAAAATCCTTCCTACCTGATTTTTTTTTGTGCGTGTCAATAAATAAAATGCGCATGTTGTGCATATGCTATAAACATCAAGCACGGAAAGTTTCGTTTCAATTAGCAAAGTTTTAGAGCCTTTTTTTCCAAAAAGAAAAAAAAGATTCATTTGAAAGATTTTCGAAGTAAAAACAGTGACAAAATCCTTCCTACCTGAAATTTTATTGTGCAGGTCAATAAATAAAAATGCGCATGTTGTGCGTATGCTATAGACATCAAGCACGGAAAGTTTTGTTTCAATTAGCAAAGTTTTAGAGCCTTTATTTCCAAAAAGAAAAAAAAGATTCCTTTGAAAGATTTTCGAAGTAAAAACAGTGACAAAATCCTTCCTACCTGAAATTTTATTATGCATGTCAATAAATAAAAATGCGCATGTTGTGCATGTGCTACAGATATCAAGCATAGAAGGTTTTGTTTCAATTAGCAAAGTTTAAGAGCCTTTTTTTCCAAAAAGAAAAAAGAAAAAAGAGATTCCTTTGAAAGATTTTCGAAGTAAAAACAGTGACAAAATCCTTCCTACCTGAAATTTTATTGTGCATGTCAATAAAAAAAGGCGCATGTTTTGCATGTGCTACAGACATCAAGCATTGAAAGTTTCGTTTCAATAAGCAAATTTTTAGAGCCTTTTTTTCCAAAAAGAAAAAAAAGATTCATTTGAAAGATTTTCGAAGTAAAAAACAGTGACAAAATCCTTCCTACCTGAAATTTTAATGTGCATGTCAATAAATAAAATGCGCATGTTCTGCGTATGCTATAGACATCAAGCACGGAAAGTTTTGTTTCAATTAGCAAAGTTTTAGAGCCTTTTTTTCCAAAAAGAAAAAAGAAAAAAAGATTCCTTTGAAAGATTTCGAAGTAAAAACCGTGACAAAATCCTTCCTACCTGAAATTTTATTGTGCGTGTCAATAAATAAAAATGCGCATGTTGTGCATATGCTATAGAAATCAAGCACGGAAAGATTCGTTTCAATTAGCAAAGTTTTAGAGCCTTTTTTTCCAAAAAGAAAAAGAAAGAATCCTTTGAAAGATTTTCGAAGTAAAAACCGTGACAAAATCCTTCCTACCTGAAATTTTATTGTGCGTGTCAATAAATAAAAATGCGCATGTTGTGCATGTGCTACAGACATCAAGCATAGAAAGTTTCATTTCAATTAGCCATGTTTTAGAGCCTTTTTTCCAAAAAGAAAAAAGAAAAAAAGATTCCTTTGAAAGATTTTCGAAGTAAAAAACAGTGAAAAAATCCTTCCTACCTGAAATTTTATTGTGCATGTCAATAAATAAAAATGCGCATGTTGTGCATGTGCTACAGACATCAAGCATAGAAAGTTTCGTTTCAATAAGAAAAGTTTTAGAGCCTTTTTTCCAAAAAGGAAAAAAAGATTCCTTTGAAAGATTTTCGAAGTAAAAAACAGTGACAAAATCCTTCCTACCTGAAATTTTATTGTGCGTGTCAATAAATAAAAATGCGTATGTTGTGCATATGCTATAGACATCAATCACGGAAAGTTTCGTTTCAATTAGCAAAGTTTTAGAGCCTTTTTTTCCAAAAAGAAAAAAAAAGATTCCTTTGAAAGATTTTCGAAGTAAAAACAGTGACAAAATCCTTCCTACCTAAAATTTTATTGTGCATGTCAATAAATAAAAGTGCGCATGTTGTGCATGTGCTACAGACATCAAGCATAGAAAGTTTCGTTTCAATTAGCAAAGTTTTAGAGCCTTTTTTTCCAAAAAGAAAAAAGAAAAAAAGATTCCTTTGAAAGATTTTCGAAGTAAAAACAGTGACAAAATCCTTCCTACCTGAAATTTTATTGTGCAGGTCAATAAATAAAAATGCGCATGTTGTGCTTATGCTATAGACATCAAGCACGGAAAGTTTTGTTTCAATTAGCAAAGTTTTAGAGCCTTTATTTACAAAAAGAAAAAAAAAGATTCCTTTGAAAGATTTTCGAAGTAAAAACAGTGACAAAATCCTTCCTACATGAAATTTTATTATGCATGTCAATAAATAAAAATGCGCATGTTGTGCATGTGCTACAGATATCAAGCATAGAAAGTTTTGTTTCAATTAGCAAAGTTTTAGAGCCTTTTTTTCCAAAAAGAAAAAAGAAAAAAAAGATTCCTTTGAAAGATTTTCGAAGTAAAAACAGTGACAAAATCCTTCCTACCTGAAATTTTATTGTGCATGTCAATAAATAAAAATGCGCATGTTTTGCATGTGCTACAGACATCAAGCATAGAAAGTTTCGTTTCAATAAGCAAATTTTAGAGCCTTTTTTTCCAAAAAGAAAAAAAAGATTCCTTTGAAAGATTTTCGAAGTAAAAACAGTGACAAAATCCTTCCTACCTGAAATTTTATTGTGCATGTCAATAAATAAAAATGCGCATGTTGTGCGTATGCTATAGACATCAAGCACGGAAAGTTTTGTTTCAATTAGCAAAGTTTTAGAGCCTTTTTTCCAAAAAGAAAAAAGAAAAAAAGATTCCTTTGAAAGATTTTCGAAGTAAAAACAGTGACAAAATCCTTCCTACCTGAAATTTTATTGTGCGTGTCAATAAATAAAAATGCGCATGTTGTGCATATTCTATAGAAATCAAGCACGGAAAGCTTTGTTTCAATTAGCAAAGTTTTAGAGCCTTTTTTTCCAAAAAGAAAAAAAAAGATTCCTTTGAAAGATTTTCGAAGTAAAAACAGTGACAAAATCCTTCCTACCTGAAATTTTATTGTGCAAGTCAATAAATAAAAATGCGCATGTTGTGCATGTGCTACAGACATCAAGCATAGAAAGTTTCATTTCAATTAGCCATGTTTTAGAGCCTTTTTTCCAAAAAGAAAAAAGAAAAAAAGATTCCTTTGAAAGATTTTCGAAGTAAAAACAGTGACAAAATCCTTCCTACCTGAAATTTTATTGTGCATGTCAATAAATAAAAATGCGCATGTTGTGCATGTGCTACAGACATCAAGCATAGAAAGTTTCGTTTCAATAAGCAAAGTTTTAGAGCCTTTTTTTCCAAAAAGGAAAAAAAGATTCCTTTGAAAGATTTTCGAAGTAAAAACAGTGACAAAATCCTTCCTACCTGAAATTTTATTGTGCGTGTCAATAAATAAAAATGCACATGTTGTGCATATGCTATAGACATCAATCACGGAAAGTTTCGTTTCAATTAGCAAAGTTTTAGAGCCTTTTTTTCCAAAAAGAAAAAAAAAGATTCCTTTGAAAGATTTTCGAAGTAAAAAAAGTGACAAAATCCTTCCTACCTGAAATTTTATTGTGCATGTCAATAAATAAAAATGCGCATGTTGTGCATGTGCTACAGACATCAAGCATAGAAAGTTTCGTTTCAATTAGCAAAGTTTTAGAGCCTTTTTTTCCAAAAAGAAAAAAGAAAAAAAGATTCCTTTGAAAGATTTTCGAAGTAAAAACAGTGACAAAATCCTTCCTACCTGAAATTTTATTGTGCGTGTCAATAAATAAAAATGCGCATGTTGTGCATATGCTATAGACATCAAGCACGGAAAGTTTCGTTTCAATTAGCAAAGTTTTAGAGCCTTTATTTCCAAAAAGAAAAAAAAAGATTCCTTTGAAAGATTTTCGAAGTAAAAACAGTGACAAAATCCTTCCTACCTGAAATTTTATTATGCATGTCAATAAATAAAAATGCGCATGTTGTGCATGTGCTACAGATATCAAGCATAGAAAGTTTCGTTTCAATTAGCAAAGTTTTAGAGCCTTTTTTTCCAAAAAGAAAAAAGAAAAAAAGATTCCTTTGAAAGATTTTCGAAGTAAAAACAGTGACAAAATCCTTCCTACCTGAAATTTTATTGTGCATGTCAATAAATAAAAATGCGCATGTTTTGCATGTGCTACAGACATCAAGCATAGAAAGTTTCGTTTCAATAAGCAAATTTTTAGAGCCTTTTTTTCCAAAAATAAAAAAAAGATTCCTTTGAAAGATTTTCGAAGCAAAAACAGTGACAAAATCCTTCCTACCTGATATTTTATTGTGCATGTCAATAAATAAAAATGCGCATGTTGTGCGTATGCTATAGACATCAAGCACGGAAAGTTTTGTTTCAATTAGCAAAGTTTTAGAGCCTTTTTTTCCAAAAAGAAAAAAAAAAGATTCCTTTGAAAGATTTTCGAAGTAAAAACAATGACAAAATCCTTCCTACCTAAAATTTTATTGTGCATGCCAATAAATAAAAGTGCGCATGTTGTGCATGTGCTACAGACATCAAGCATAGAAAATTTAGTTTCAATTAGCAAAGTTTTAGAGCCTTTTTTTTCCAAAAAGAAAAAAGAAAAAAAGATTCCTTTGAAAGATTTTCGAAGTAAAAACAGTGACAAAATCCTTCCTACCTGAAATTTTATTGTGCAGGTCAATAAATAAAAATGCGCATGTTGTGCTTATGCTATAGACATCAAGCACGTAAAGTTTTGTTTCAATTAGCAAAGTTTTAGAGCCTTTATTTCCAAAAAGAAAAAAAAGATTCCTTTGAAAGTTTTCGAAGTAAAAACAGTGACAAAATCCTTCCTACCTGAAATTTTATTATGCATGTCAATAAATAAAAATGCGCATGTTGTGCATGTGCTACAGATATCAAGCATAGAAAGTTTTGTTTCAATTAGCAAAGTTTTAGAGCCTTTTTTTCCAAAAAGAAAAAAGAAAAAAAAGATTCCTTTGAAAGATTTTCGAAGAAAAAACAGTGACAAAATCCTTCCTACCTGAAATTTTATTGTGCATGTCAATAAATAAAAATGCGCATGTTTTGCATGTGCTACAGACATCAAGCATAGAAAGTTTCGTTTCAATTAGCAAAGTTTTAGAGCCTTTTTTTCCAAAAAGAAAAAAAAGATTCCTTTGAAAGATTTTCGAAGTAAAAACAGTGACAAAATCCTTCCTACCTGAAATTTTATTGTGCATGTCAATAAATAAAAATGCGCATGTTGTGCATATGCTATAGACATCAAGCACGGAAAGTTTTGTTTCAATTAGCAAAGTTTTAGAGCCTTTTTTTCCAAAAAGAAAAAAGAAAAAAAGATTCCTTTGAAAGATTTTCGAAGTAAAAACAGTGACAAAATCCTTCCTACCTGAAATTTTATTGTGCGTGTCAATAAATAAAAATGCGTATGTTGTGCATATGCTATAGAAATCAAGCACGGAAAGTTTTGTTTCAATTAGCGAAGTTTTAGAGCCTTTTTTTCCAAAAAGAAAAAAAAAGATTCCTTTGAAAGATTTTCGAAGTAAAAACAGTGACAAAATCCTTCCTACCTGAAATTTTATTGTGCATGTCAATAAATAAAAATGCGCATGTTGTGCATGTGCTACAGACATCAAGCATAGAAAGTTTCATTTCAATTAGCCATGTTTTAGAGCCTTTTTTCCAAAAAGAAAAAAAGATTCCTTTGAAAGATTTTCGAAGTAAAAACAGTGACAAAATCCTTCCTACCTGAAATTTTATTGTGCATGTCAATAAATAAAAATGCGCATGTTGTGCATGTGCTACAGACATCAAGCATAGAAAGTTTCGTTTCAATTAGCAAAGTTTTAGAGCCTTTTTTTCCAAAAAGAAAAAAAAAGATTCCTTTGAAAGATTTTCGAAGTAAAAACAGTGACAAAATCCTTCCTACCTGAAATTTTATTGTGCGTGTCAATAAATAAAAATGCGCATGTTGTGCATATGCTATAGACATCAATCACGGAAAGTTTCGTTTCAATTAGCAAAGTTTTAGAGCCTTTTTTTCCAAAAAGAAAAAAAAGATTCCTTTGAAAGATTTTCGAAGTAAAAAAGTGACAAAATCCTTCCTACCTGAAATTTTATTGTGCATGTCAATAAATAAAAATGCGCATGTTGTGCATGTGCTACAGACATCAAGCATAGAAAGTTTCGTTTCAATTAGCAAAGTTTTAGAGCCTCTTTTTCCAAAAAGAAAAAAGAAAAAAAGATTCCTTTGAAAGATTTTCGAAGTAAAAACAGTGACAAAATCCTTCCTACCTGAAATTTTATTGTGCGTGTCAATAAATAAAAATGCGCATGTTGTGCATATGCTATAGACATCAAGCACGGAAAGTTTCGTTTCAATTAGCAAAGTTTTAGAGCCTTTATTTCCAAAAAGAAAAAAAAAATCCTTTGAAAGATTTTCGAAGTAAAAACAGTGACAAAATCCTTCCTACCTGAAATTTTATTATGCATGTCAATAAATAAAAATGCGCATGTTGTGCATGTGCTACAGATATCAAGCATAGAAAGTTTCGTTTCAATTAGCAAAGTTTTAGAGCCTTTTTTTCCAAAAAGAAAAAGAAAAAAAGATTCCTTTGAAAGATTTTCGAAGTAAAAACAGTGACAAAATCCTTCCTACCTGAAATTTTATTGTGCATGTCAATAAATAAAAATGCGCATGTCTTGCATGTGCTACAGACATCAAGCATAGAAAGTTTCGTTTCAATAAGCAAATTTTTAGAGCCTTTTTTCCAAAAAGAAAAAAAAGATTCCTTTGAAAGATTTTCGAAGCAAAAACAGTGACAAAATCCTTCCTACCTGATATTTTATTGTGCAAGTCAATAAATAAAAATGCGCATGTTGTGCGTATGCTATAGACATCAAGCACGGAAAGTTTTGTTTCAATTAGCAAAGTTTTAGAGCCTTTTTTTCCAAAAGAAAAAAGAAAAAAAGATTCCTTTGAAAGATTTTCGAAGTAAAAACAGTGACAAAATCCTTCCTACCTGAAATTTTATTGTGCGTGTCAATAAATAAAAATGTGCATGTTGTGCTTATGCTATAGAAATCAAGCATGGAAAGTTTCGTTTCAATTAGCAAAGTTTTAGAGCCTTTTTTTCCAAAAAGAAAAAAAAGATTCCTTTGAAAGATTTTCGAAGTAAAAACAGTGACAAAATCCTTCCTACCTGAAATTTTATTGTGCATGTCAATAAATAAAAATGCGCATGTTGTGCATGTGCTACAGACACCAAGCATAGAAAGTTTCATTTCAATTAGCAAAGTTTTAGAGCCTTTTTTCCAAAAAGAAAAAAGAAAAAAAGATTCCTTTGAAAGATTTTCGAAGTAAAAACAGTGACAAAATCCTTCCTACCTGAAATTTTATTGTGCATGTCAATAAATAAAAATGCGCATGTTTTGCATGTGCTACAGACATCAAGCATAGAAAGTTTCGTTTCAATAAGCAAAGTTTTAGAGCCTTTTTTTTCCAAAAAGAAAAAAAAGATTCCTTTGAAAGATTTTTGAAGTAAAAACAGTGACAAAATCCTTCCTACCTGAAATTTTATTGTGCGTGTCAATAAATAAAAATGCGCATGTTGTGCATATGCTATAGACATCAATCACGGAAAGTTTCGTTTCAATTAGCAAAGTTTTAGAGCCTTTTTTTCCAAAAAGAAAAAAAAAGATTCCTTTGAAAGATTTTCGAAGTAAAAACAGTGACAAAATCCTTCCTACCTGAAATTTTATTGTGCATGTCAATAAATAAAAATGCGCATGTTGTGCATGTGCTACAGACATCAAGCATAGAAAGTTTCGTTTCAATAAGCAAAGTTTTAGAGCCTTTTTTCCAAAAAGAAAAAAAAAGATTCCTTTGAAAGATTTTCGAAGTAAAAACGGTGACAAAATCCTTCCTACCTGAAATTTTATTGTGCATGTCAATAAATAAAAATGCGCATGTTGTGCATGTGCTACAGACATCAAGCATAGAAAGTTTCGTTTCAATAAGCGAAGTTTTAGAGCCTTTTTTTCCAAAAAGAAAAAAAAGATTGCTTTGAAAGATTTTCGAAGTAAAAACAGTGACAAAATCCTTCCTACCTGAAATTTTATTGTGCGTGTCAATAAATAAAAATGCGCATGTTGTGCATATGCTATAGACATCAATCACGGAAAGTTTCGTTTCAATTAGCAAAGTTTTAGAGCCTTTTTTTTCCAAAAAGAAAAAAAAAGATTCCTTTGAAAGATTTTCGAGGTAAAAACAGTGACAAAATCCTTCCTACCTGAAATTTTATTGTGCATGTCAATAAATAAAAATTCGCATGTTGTGCATGTGCTACAGACATCAAGCATAGAAAGTTTCGCTTCAATTAGCAAAGTTTTAGAGCCTTTTTTTCCAAAAAAAAGAAAAAAAGATTCCTTTGAAAGATTTTCTAAGTAAAAAACAGTGACAAAATCCTTCCTACCTGAAATTTTATTGTGCATGTCAATAAATAAAATTGCGCATGTTGTGCATATGCTATAGACATCAATCACGGAAAGTTTCGTTTCAATTAGCAAAGTTTTAGAGCCTTTTTTTCCAAAAAGAAAAAAAAAGATTCCTTTGAAAGATTTTTGAAGTAAAAACAGTGACAAAATCCTTCCTACCTGAAATTTTATTGTGCATGTCAATAAATAAAAATTCGCATGTTGTGCATGTGCTACAGACATCAAGCATAGAAAGTTTCGTTTCAATTAGCAAAGTTTTAGAGCCTTTTTTCCAAAAAAAAAGAAAAAAAGATTCCTTTGAAAGATTTTCTAAGTAAAAACAGTGACAAAATCCTTCCTACCTGAAATTTTATTGTGCATGTCAATAAATAAAAATGCGCATGTTGTGCATGTGCTACAGACATCAAGCATAGAAAGTTTCGTTTCAATAAGCAAAGTTTTAGAGCCTTTTTTTCCAAAAAGAAAAAAAGATTCCTTTGAAAGATTTTTGAAGTAAAAACGGTGACAAAATCCTTCCTACCTGAAATTTTATTGTGCATTTCAATAAATAAAAATGCGCATGTTGTGTGTATGCTATAGACATCAAGCACGGAAAGTTTTGTTTCAATTAGCAAAGTTTAAGAGCCTTTTTTTCCATAAAGAAAAAAGAAAAAAAAAATTCCTTTGAAAGATTTTCGAAGTAAAAACAGTGACAAAATCCTTCCTACCTGAAATTTTATTGTGTGTGTCAATAAATAAAAATTCGCATGTTGTGCATGTGCTACAGACATCAAGCATAGAAAGTTTCGTTTCAATTAGCAAAGTTTTAGAGCCTTTTTTCCAAAAAAAAAGAAAAAAAGATTCCTTTGAAAGATTTTCTAAGTAAAAAACAGTGACAAAATCCTTCCTACCTGAAATTTTATTGTGCATGTCAATATATAAAAATGCGCATGTTGTGCATGTGCTACAGACATCAAGCATAGAAAGTTTCGTTTCAATAAGCAAAGTTTTAGAGCCTTTTTTTCCAAAAAGAAAAAAAGATTCCTTTGAAAGATTTTTGAAGTAAAAACGGTGACAAAATCCTTCCTACCTGAAATTTTATTGTGCATTTCAATAAATAAAAATGCGCATGTTGTGCGTATGCTATAGACATCAAGCACGGAAAGTTTTGTTTCAATTAGCAAAGTTTAAGAGCCTTTTTTTCCATAAAGAAAAAAGAAAAAAAAAATTCCTTTGAAAGATTTTCGAAGTAAAAACAGTGACAAAATCCTTCCTACCTGAAATTTTATTGTGTGTGTCAATAAATAAAAATTCGCATGTTGTGCATGTGCTACAGACATCAAGCATGGAAAGTTTCGTTTCAATAAGCAAAGTTTTAGAGCCTTTTTTTCCAAAAAGAAAAAAAAAAGATTCCTTTGAAAGATTTTCGAAGTAAAAACAGTGACAAAATCCTTCCTACCTGAAATTTTATTGTGCATGTCAATATATAAAAATGCGCATGTTGTGCATGTGCTACAGAAATCAATCATAGAAAGTTTCGTTTCAATTAGTAAAGTTTTAGAGCCTTTTTTTCCAAAAAGAAAAAAGAAAAAAAGATTCCTTTGAAAGATTTTCGAAGTAAAAACAGTGACAAAATCCTTCCTACCTGAAATTTTACTGTGCATGTCAATAAATAAAAATGCACATGTTGTGCATGTGCTACAGACATCAAGCATAGAAAGTTTCGTTTCAATAAGCAAAGTTTTAGAGCCTTTTTTTCCAAAAAGAAAAAAAAGATTTCTTTGAAAGATTTTCGAAGTAAAAACAGTGACAAAATCCTTCCTACCTGAAATTTTATTGTGCATGTCAATAAATAAAAATGCGCATGGTGTGCATGTGCTACAGACATCAAGCATAGAAAGTTTCGTTTCAATTAGCGAAGTTTTAGAGTCTTTTTTTCCAAAAAGAAAAAAGAAAAAAAGATTCCTTTGAAAGATTTTCGAAGTAAAAACAGTGACAAAATCCTTCCTACCTGAACTTTTATTGTACATGTCAATATATAAAAATGCGCATGTTGTGCATGTGCTACAGACATCAAGCATAGAAAGTTTCGTTTCAATTAGTAAAGTTTTAGAGCCTTTTTTCCAAAAAGAAAAAAAGATTCCTTTGAAAGATTTTCGAAGTAAAAACAGTGACAAAATCCTTCCTACCTGAAATTTTATTGTGCGTGTCAATAAATAAAAATGCGCATGTTGTGCATATGCTATAGAAATCAAGCATGGAAAGTTTCGTTTCAATTAGCAAAGTTTTAGAGCCTTTTTTTCCAAAAAGAAAAAAAAAGATTCCTTTGAAAGATTTTCGAAGTAAAAACAGTGACAAAATCCTTCCTACCTGAAATTTTATTGTGCATGTCAATAAATAAAAATGCGCATGTTGTGCATGTGCTACAGACATCAAGCATAGAAAGTTTCATTTCAATTAGCAAAGTTTTAGAGCCTTTTTTCCAAAAAGAAAAAAGAAAAAAAGATTCCTTTGAAAGATTTTCGAAGTAAAAACAGTGACAAAATCCTTCCTACCTGAAATTTTATTGTGCATGTCAATAAATAAAAATGCGCATGTTGTGCATGTGCTACAGACATCAAGCATAGAAAGTTTCGTTTCAATAAGCAAAGTTTTAGAGCCTTTTTTTCCAAAAAGAAAAAAAAGATTCCTTTGAAAGATTTTTGAAGTAAAAACAGTGACAAAATCCTTCCTACCTGAAATTTTATTGTGCGTGTCAATAAATAAAAATGCGCATGTTGTGCATATGCTATAGACATCAATCACGGAAAGTTTCGTTTCAATTAGCAAAGTTTTAGAGCCTTTTTTCCAAAAAGAAAAAAAAAGATTCCTTTGAAAGATTTTCGAAGTAAAAACAGTGACAAAATCCTTCCTACCTGAAATTTTATTGTGCATGTCAATAAATAAAAATGCGCATGTTGTGCATGTGCTACAAACATCAAGCATAGAAAGTTTCGTTTCAATTAGCATAGTTTTAGAGCCTTTTTTTCCAAAAAGAAAAAGAAAAAAGATTCCTTTGGAAGATTTTCGAAGTAAAAACAGTGACAAAATCCTTCCTACCTGAAATTTTATTGTGCATGTCAATAAATAAAAATGCGCATGTTGTGCATGTGCTACAGACATCAAGCATAGAAAGTTTCGTTTCAATAAGCAAAGTTTTAGAGCCTTTTTTTCCAAAAAGAAAAAAAAAGATTCCTTTGAAAGATTTTCGAAGTAAAAACGGTGACAAAATCCTTCCTACCTGAAATTTTATTGTGCATGTCAATAAATAAAAATGCGCATGTTGTGCATGTGCTACAGACATCAAGCATAGAAAGTTTCGTTTCAATAAGCAAAGTTTTAGAGCCTTTTTTTCCAAAAAGAAAAAAAAGATTGCTTTGAAAGATTTTCGAAGTAAAAACAGTGACAAAATCCTTCCTACCTGAAATTTTATTGTGCGTGTCAATAAATAAAAATGCGCATGTTGTGCATATGCTATAGACATCAAGCATGGAAAGTTTCGTTTCAATTAGCAAAGTTTTAGAGCCTTTTTTCCAAAAAGAAAAAAAAAGATTCCTTTGAAAGATTTTCGAAGTAAAAACAGTGACAAAATCCTTCCTACCTGAAATTTTATTGTGCATGTCAATAAATAAAAATTCGCATGTTGTGCATGTGCTACAGACATCAAGCATAGAAAGTTTCGTTTCAATTAGCAAAGTTTTAGAGCCTTTTTTTCCAAAAAAAGAAAAAGAAAAAAAGATTCCTTTGAAAGATTTTCTAAGTAAAAACAGTGACAAAATCCTTCCTACCTGAAATTTTATTGTGCATGTCAATAAATAAAAATGCGCATGTTGTGCATATGCTATAGACATCAATCACGGAAAGTTTCGTTTCAATTAGCAAAGTTTTAGAGCCTTTTTTTCCAAAAAGAAAAAAAAAAGATTCCTTTGAAAGATTTTCGAAGTAAAAACAGTGACAAAATCCTTCCTACCTGAAATTTTATTGTGCATGTCAATAAATAAAAATTCGCATGTTGTGCATGTGCTACAGACATCAAGCATAGAAAGTTTTGTTTCAATTAGCAAAGTTTTAGAGCCTTTTTTTCCAAAGAAAAAAAGATTCCTTTGAAAGATTTTCTAAGTAAAAACAGTGACAAAATCCTTCCTACCTGAAATTTTATTGTGCATGTCAATAAATAAAAATGCGCATGCTGTGCATGTGCTACAGACATCAAGCATAGAAAGTTTCGTTTCAATAAGCAAAGTTTTAGAGCCTTTTTTTCCAAAAAGAAAAAAAGATTCCTTTGAAAGATTTTTGAAGTAAAAACGGTGACAAAATCCTTCCTACCTGAAATTTTATTGTGCATGTCAATAAATAAAAATGCGCATGTTGTGCGTATGCTATAGACATCAAGCACGGAAAGTTTTGTTTCAATTAGCAAAGTTTTAGAGCCTTTTTTCCAAAAAGAAAAAAAAGATTCCTTTGAAAGATTTTCGAAGTAAAAACAGTGACAAAATCCTTCCTACCTGAAATTTTATTGTGCATGTCAATAAATAAAAATGCGCATGTTGTGCATGTTCTACAGAAATCAATCATAGAAAGTTTCGTTTCAATTAGTAAAGTTTTAGAGCCTTTTTTTCCAAAAAGAAAAAAGAAAAAAAGATTCCTTTGAAAGATTTTCGAAGTAAAAACAGTGACAAAATCCTTCCTACCTGAACTTTTATTGTACATGTCAATATATAAAAATGTGCATGTTGTGCATGTGCTACAGACATCAAGCACGGAAAGTTTCGTTTCAATTAGCAAAGTTTTAGAGCCTTTTTTTCCAAAAAGAAAAAAAAGATTTCTTTGAAAGATTTTCGAAGTAAAAACAGTGACAAAATCCTTCCTACCTGAAATTTCATTGTGTATGTCAATAAATAAAAATGCGCATGGTGTGCATGTGCTACAGACATCAAGCATAGAAAGTTTCGTTTCAATTAGTAAAGTTTTAGAGCCTTTTTTTCCAAAAAGAAAAAAGAAAAAAAGATTCCTTTGAAAGATTTTCGAAGTAAAAACAGTGACAAAATCCTTCCTACCTGAACTTTTATTGTACATGTCAATATATAAAAATGTGCATGTTGTGCATGTGCAACAGACATCAAGCATAGAAAGTTTCGTTTCAATTAGTAAAGTTTTAGAGCCTTTTTTTCCAAAAAGAAAAAAAGATTCCTTTGAAAGATTTTCGAAGTAAAAACAGTGACAAAATCCTTCCTACCTGAAATTTCATTGTGTATGTCAATAAATAAAAATGCACATGTTGTGCGTATGCTATAAAAATCAAGCATGGAAAGTTTCGTTTCAATGAGCAACCGAAGCTGAATTTGCCATCCATCAGCATTACTTAGATTATTAGACTTTAAATTATGGTACACTCTTATAGCATGGAACTATAAATAAAAACAGAGTACACACATCAAATTATCGTACCTGACATCTATTTCTATCGTAGCGATAGATCGATATTAGCTTCAATTGTGTAAATTATTCGATGCTGCGATAACCATGGGGCTTTGTCGACAAATTTAGTTCTCTCTTATTGCTTAGAAAGAATGAGTTATTAGTATTTTTACTAATAGATTAAGTCCATCTATTTTAATTGTTGTTATTTTTATTGTTACTTATTTTTTTTCACCACCGCTATGCAATATTGTACTGCATGGAGTAACAAGCATATACTTGAAAAAGATGAAAATCAAACAAAAGAGAACACGAAAACAATCAAAACAAACAAACACGCAAGGGAAAGAGAAAAAAAAACTGTCCTCTAATTCATAAAAACGCAAGGTTATGGCAACAGAAACTAGTCAGACCACCCACCCTATTCAATTAGGATACATATTATTAATCCAATCATTAATTATTTTAGATTTGTAGATTTTTGTTGTTTTTTCCACCTTGGACTAAAAACCGGGTAACTATTAAATTTTTTTTATTCCTGGTATTACTTTAAAACTGGAAGCACTACACAGAAAGTTTTCAAATACCGCTTGTATCCATTTTTCTCCGCACCATCACCTTATCAGGTTTTTTCAGTCGTAAGTTATTTCTTCTTAATTTGTTTGTTTGTT
The DNA here is from genome assembly GCA_027921565.1 of Artemia sinica. Classification (NCBI taxonomy): domain Eukaryota; kingdom Metazoa; phylum Arthropoda; class Branchiopoda; order Anostraca; family Artemiidae; genus Artemia; species Artemia sinica. Next base: position 89,793,641 of record CM051256.1, on the reverse strand, counting down.
TTCCTTTCTTTGGTCACTCCACATTTTTTAGCATTGTAAAGAGTGAGTAAAAAATCAAATAATGATAACAATAATGACAGCTTGCGTCCATATTTATGTATGTTATTGCTTATTAGACTCTGCAAGTTCTGAGTTTTTTTTCTCATCTTCTTTTTCCCCTCCTTTTATGTTATTTCTCTTTTGTTTTAGTTTCTTTTAAATTTTATGTGTTACTCTGTAACGGGTATTCTTTGATTTCTATATTGATTTGCGCTGCATTTTTATGTGTTTTTCTTCGTGATACTCCACGTATTGTACCTCTGTATAGTGTGGGTTAGAAATAAATAATAATATTGTTATATTAGTAATTTTAGATAATCTCTAAATGAAATATCACTATTCCGTTCAGGAATTCGGTCATTTGACTCATTGATATTTAAAAATCAAGTCTCCCTCCAAAAGTGAGATAAATCTTGTACGTTCATAACAGAGGAAAATAGGGATTTAAATCAATTAGTTTCCTTACTGGGATATCTTCTCTTGCTGTAAGGGGATCCCTTAACCAATTAGCAGTTTTGGAACCCACAACATTTTCTGATACCACGGCTGCTAGTTGATGCTCCAAATCCAGAGGAATAGATATACTGGCTTGTTTACCCGTATCATTCATGACTCGAAGGCAATTTTTGACGTTACTTCTCTCACTGGAACTTAGCCAGGAACACTGACAGAGTGTGTAAACTGCTTGGATTAAATCAACAAATACAGTCTGATAACGATTCTGCAACAACATTGACTACATCATGAGAACATAGGAAATCAGAAAAATAATTTAAATTATAAAAAAGTTTTGTGGTATGAATCTTTGACTTTTTTGGCAATTAAAAATGTCACTTCAATGAAAATTAACTCATTCTATTTGTTCTTTTTCCTTCTCGTCTTATATAACAGATAATGAGATCACGAGAACATTGGCAATCAGAAGAAGAACTTAGACTTATTTTACATTCATAAAAAAGTTTTGTGACATGTATTCATAAAAAAGTTTTGTGACATGTATGAATCTTTGGGATGAGTCATATGTGATACCTCTGTCAATAGGCTCTAAGAGAAAAGCACCAGCTCCATCAACCTAGCCTTGACGAGATGCCGGCTAACATGCGAAAGAGTGTCGTCTGAGATATTGAGGACCAGTCGGTAAAACCTATTCCCGTGAATAGTAAGGAAATAACAGACAATCGTGAGGACTTGATTACCACCAAAGATCGTTCGCCTAATCCAGGCATACTACAAAACATGCCTGCACCCAAATCACCAGGGAACTCTCGCCTTAGTTTGAACGTTGCAGACAAAACTTCGAACTGGAAACTATCAAACGCCACCACCGTCGCTCTTGAACTGGTTATGCTTGTCGCAGACCTGATAACTCATTAGCTTTAAGGACACATTGTTGCAAACCACTCCCAAGCTGAAAAAAACGCGGAGGCCAGTCAAAATCCTGGATAATAACGTCAAATCCACCTCGAACCTATTCGTGGGTTCAGACGACACGGTTACCGATGAAACCCATCTAGGCTTGAAATCATTGCCTCTTTGACCCTCGATCGCAACCGATGGAATACCACCTCTACCTGCCACCTCCTAACACCAGGAAGAGCTGCAAAAAATGTGTCCTGATTCAAGTACAAAGTTTTTAATGTTATGGATTCTTTTTGGCAATGAATTAAATTTGAATTGTACACAAGATTATTCGAATTCCATACAATGGTGTAAAAGATGAGCATATCAGACCCAAATACCCTGATTATTATCAATTTTCTTGGGGGGGGGGGGGTAAAACAATCCTTACAGATATTCTATAATCATCCTTCAACTAGTCATGGTGGCAGATATAACAAAGAAGCATAAAAAGCAGAATTATGGGTCTCAAATCTATGATTTTTTATAATCTTAGTCTTGAGGCTTCCCATGTACGCTATGGACAAAAAAAAAGTCCTAAAAAAGAGGAAAAAACATAAAAGCATACTGCAAATAACTCCACTGGTCAATTGGGCAGATTGGTCATGGAGTCTCAATAAAATATAAATAAGGGTCTAAATGAAGTTTGATAATCTCCGCCTTGAGGCTTTTCATGTATCTAATACACAATGAACCTCAAAAAGGAAAAAAAAAACACAAAAAGCAAATTACAAATAACAGGGTTGCGGATATGTCACAACTAGGCTTGCCTTTACACTTGCACGCATTTCTTAACTTACTTCATGCCAAAATTCATTTGAACAGGAACTAGTCCTCCTTGGCAAAATACCATATTGACCTAAGAAATGCTGGGCAAAGAAAACAAAATTAGGCCACTTTTAATTGTCATTTCGACACTTAGGATATTAGAATGCGGATTTAGTAAGAATTTAATAGCTGTATTGACAATAGCTTTGATTTGCTGGTTCCAAAACAGTAAAATATAATAGACACAAAATAACATTATTTTAAGAATATTTCATGTGTCTTTTCTTTATGGACAGAATGTATCTTATAAATAAGCTTTAGAACAGAGAACAATCCGAGAGCTAATGTACACAAACATGTGCATTTTTTTGCTCATTTACTATTAGCCATAGCCCCAACCCGTTTAGCAAATTATGAATATTTTGCCAACGGGAAGCATAATCCTACCCGTTTAGCTGATTCTCAGCATTTTGTCCCTGGAAAAATAAAGCCTCTCGGATGTGGGCCTTCGCCCACAGGAAGCCTAAATCCTCTCAGATTAAGCCAAACCTACCAATTTAGTCAATTATGATGGTTTTTACCACGGGAAGGCTAAATCCCCTGGATTTAGTCGAATCCAATCCATTTATCCCAGTATGAATGGCTCACCCACAGGTTGCCTAAATCTTCTCGGGTTTAACCAAATTCTACCCACTTAGCTAATTATGAGCATTTTGCCCATGAAAAGCCTGAATCCAATCAGGTTTAGCCAAATCCTACCCATTTATTCAACTGTCAATTTAGCCAATTAAGAACATTTTGCCTGCAGGAAGCCTAAATCCTCTCGATTTTTAGCAAAGTCCTACCCATTTAGCCAATTATGACCATTTTGCCCACAGTAAGCCTAAATCCTTTCGAACTTAGTGAAATCCTACCCATTTATCCAATTATGAACGTTTTTCCCACAGGAAGGCAAGAACCACCCGGATTTAGCCAAATTAAACCCATGTATACAAATATGAATGTTTTACCCACAGGATGCTTAAATCCTCTCGGATTTAGCCAATCCTATTCATTTAGCCAATTATAAACATTTTGCTCCTGCCTAATTAAGGATATCTTACCCACGGGAAGCGTAAATCCTGTCACACTTAGCCAAATCCTACCCATTCATCCAATTATTTACGCTTTGCCCCCATGAAGGCTAAATCTACCAGGACTTACCCAGAATTTTACTGAAAGTGGGAGTGTCGCAATATATGATCATTGGCTGAATCCAAAACTTTGGTTGCGACTAAAATTTTAGTTTTTTTCTTTAATTCTATTCCTGCAGGTAATAGGGGTTGAGCAATATGAAAAGAATCACGTCGGGTATTTTTTTTGCACACGACATACGAAAAAAAAAAAACAGTTGCATTCTTTAGCTGATGTGATACACAACGGAAGTAATTTTTTGGTACCCTCCTAATTGACTTGTATAATTAAAAGACAAGAAAACTGGCTAATCTTTTTTATGTGAGTAATCCAACTGCATCTATTCAACTGACCCATTTGAAATCTAATTTTAGCTCTTTCGTCAACATGTTTCACCAGAACTGAGAAATGTCTAGTCTGATAAAAAAAAAAAAAACTTTGTTCCCTGGTTGAGGGAAAACAAAAACTAAACAACAGAGATCAGATAACTAAAAACAACAAGAAATCGATAATTTTTTTCATGTAAGCGTATTTGCGATTAGCATCCTTAGGCCTTCTTTTATTGGCAATTTTTCCAGTTCGCTTCTTTGTTAAAGTTTGTCTTTAGTTTAAGAATTTAATGTATTCCTTCTCAGAAATAGCAGGTTGCATTTCGAACGTAAAGATTTACGTTCAGGCGCAAAGGCTTTTTTTAAGTAAAGAAGATTGAAAAATTTAGGTGGTGACGCTTAAGTTAATTATTTAAATTTGTAAATTTATTTAGAAATTTCATGATGGTGTCATTCATGAGGTTCAGATTTTATATCAATTTACCTTAATTTTCAACAGGTCTCTAAGATGACACGGTTCTCCTTCCTCACTGTCATCAGTGTTCCATGATTTTTGTTGTTAATTCAAGCAACCAGGTATTTCTTTTTTTTATATATAAAACATTGAAATACAATTTTGCTAACTAAAAATTAAATTTAATCCAGTTTTCACACCGATCTATAAAAACTTGTAATTTTATAATTATTGAAGCGGTGAAGAAATGAATAAGAAACGGAAAAATGGGAAAGAACAATATAAATTGAGTGTTGATCTCTTTTAGGGTCAATTAGAGCTGGATTAGAGCTGTCAAATTCTAATCCCTTAAAGTACCAATGACATCAAATGAAAAAAAAAAATTGTCCCTAGACCTATCTTAGGACTATCCTTACCTGAAAACCGCAATTTTCAAAGACCCTTTTTTGGTTGTTAGAAAATTCTAATTTTTAGTACAGTACCGTATTTTCATCGGTTTTGTCACGTTCAACCGTAAAAAACAAATAATCAAAACTAATAGGTTAAATTTGACACCGGTTTCCATCCGTAAATGAAAGGCCTTTTTTTGCGAACTGAAAAGCATAGCCGGCTTAGCGTTTCTATAGCTTATTTGTATTATTCGTAACTAGTGGAAAGCTGCCAGACTGTTATTCGCGAGAAGGCAAAAATTGGCCAGATTTGGAAAACAGATTTATTTTGATAGTGGAACGTATACCTGGCAAGTGGTTTTTAGCACTAAAATCAAATTATAACGCTCACGAATATAGTAAAACTTTCAATTTTGACTTTCTTTTTCGTTTTATTATCAATTACTATAAGAAATTAATAGATTAGAAAAATTTACGAGATAATAACTAAGATTAATTATAAAACTGGTTAATTCATCAAAATTTATTGCAACAATGTAAGCGTGGTTAGTTTTTAAATTTTTTGCTTTTATCGTTATTCTCGACTAGCCGACATAATTTTCAATAGATCGTCTTATAAACCAGCTTTGCTTTCCGTTATATCATTGCTGACACTATTTCCTGCAAAGACAAGTCTTGTCGCGAAAACCTCCCTTAAACATATACTATCTGTCGATTCCCAAACACGACTACACTCTCAAAGGAAAGCTTCTTATGCTGTTAATTACCATCTATTTTTATTTTTATTTTTTTACTTATGTTTCCCCACATTTCTATTTTTCAAATTTGCCACACGATACTACCAAAACTGCACATGGAGAGACTTCAAAAACTGATAATTTCATTTTTACTATTTGTTAAGATAATCATGACAGTGTTTGATTCCAGTGAACCAACTTGAATGATCAGATATCCACTGTCCATGGTACTTTAAGAAATGTGCAGGAAAATTTAAAGTAGTACCCATCACTAGCATTTTCACCTCCAGTTATAAACATTTATCGACGAATCGCAGGAGACGAAATAACGTAGAATTTCAAAATCGCAACCAAAAACTTAACTTTTATTAACTAACTTTGACCTAAACTTTTTTTTAATAATCATACCAAAACATTTCAAATAATTCGAGACGATACGTTTTATTTAATTTAACAACAGTTTCAACGATCTAATAAATTATCATAGATTTCAAACATGGACAAATTATAGTATTTAAATATTGGAAATCCCATCTCTTTCATTGCAAAAAAACTCCATATATTCATTCAAGAATTTAGACTAATGTATTTACAATATCACATGGGAAATTTTTATATCTTTTCTTTAAGACTTACGGATATTCTTTGCTTGAATATGTATTGTCTCAATTTTTTAAGTATCGTTATTAATTTTCCAGGAATATTAATTAGTTATTTAATGTTCTCATTTAGTTCATTAGTTCATAATAAATCAACAAAATTAATAAACTAATAATTACTTATAATAACTAATTAATTGGTTTGTTAATAATTTTCTTAGAGCATCCGTATTGGCAAATTGTCTCTGTCTGTCTTTATTGTGGGTCATAAGTAAAATATAAAGTCTAATAAAGGCTTTGTAATCACCTCAGTCTTCCTAATTTGAAGTCTTTCTAGGCTAAATCGCCTCAAGTAATTTTATGATACCTGGAGTCTAATAAAGCCTTTCTAACCATCTTGAACTTTCTATTCGAAAGACGTTCTAATCTAAATCATCTCAGGTTTTTTTTTTTATACAGCCTTACTGACAGTTGGAATCTAATAAAGCCTCTCTAAACATCTCAGTCTATCTAATCGAAATCCAGAGCTAAGAGTTAGGTTTTTTATCAGGAAGGACAAATGTAGACTTCTCCGTCCCCTGCCGCACCGTCAATATTGTTACTATTACAATTTTTGCCGAAAAATATTACAATTTAAGCTTGTTTTACCGCCCCCGGGAAGTTCAACTCGGGCGCTTGCCCCCTCTAGGCCCCCCACTAGATCCGGCCTTGTCCAAAGCTTCTCAGGCTTCTTAATTCCGCTTTACAAACAGTTGGAGTCTAAAAACCTTCCTATTCATCTCAGTCTTTTTAATATACATCATCTCAGGTTTTGTAATGCAGCTTTTGGCATTTGGAGTCTCGTAAAGTCTTTCTAATCATCACAGTCTTTCTAATCTAAATAATCTCAGGTTTCTCATCGTAACTTTACGGGCACTTACAGTCTAATAAAGTCTTTTTAATAATCTCAGTCTTTCCAATGTAAAGACATTCTAATCTAAAACATCTCAGTTTTCTTAATGCAGCTATACTCACTCCTGGAGTCTAATAAAGTCTCTCTAATCATCTCAATCTTTCTATCTAATGTCTTTCTAATCTAAACCGTCCCAGGGTTCTCAATATAGCTTTACTGATACTTGGAATCTAATAAAGTCTTTTTAGTCAGCTTAGTCTTTCTACTATAATGTCTTTCCAATCTCAATCGTCTCAGGGTTCTCAATGCAACTTTACTGGAATTTGCATTCTAATAAAGTCTTTCTAAAAATCTCTGTCTTTCTAATCTAAAACATCTCAGTTTTCTTAATGCAGCAGTACTCATTCTTGGAGTTTATTCAAGTCTCTCTAATTATCTCAGTCTTTCTATCTAAAGTCTTTCTAATCAAAACTGACACTTGGCTTTACTGACAATTGGAGTCTAATAAAGTCTCTTTAATCATCTCAGTATTTCTAAGCTACATCACCTCAGGCTTCTCAAAGCGGCTTTACTGACCTTTGGAGTCTAGTAAAGTCTTTCTAACCAGCCCAATCTTTCTAATATAAAGTCTTTCTGATCTTAATCATCTCAGGTTTCTCAATGTAACTTTACTGGATCTGGGAGTCTAATAAAGTATTTCTGATCATCGAAGTATTTCTATTTAAAATCATCTCAGGGTTCTCAATGTAACTTTACTGACACTTGCAGCCTAATAAAGTCTTTGATTAACTAATAAACGAACCAAGATTTACCGTTGCTTCAGTTTTTGTATCTAAGAACGGACTTTTGAAGAACGTAGCAATAACTTTCACCATAGTCGTAGTGACATAATTTTTCAACGCCATATTTGCAGTTCCATGATCGTAATTTGGATCTGACAGCAATGTCAAGTCTAGAACAAAGCTTTTCCCAAACAAATCCCAAATACGACAAGATGTAAAAATGTCTTTGACTTCAACTTCTGTATTAATATAACAGTGGTTCAGGAATGTAATGTAAACATCTTTCACCTTAAAATAAACGCAATTAATTATAGTTTCCAGAGTTCGTCTGAAAGACTTTTTTTTTACACTTGTACTCTTTTTTCCTTATATATACTGCATTAACAAAGAAAGACAAGTTCACCAAACTGTTTTCTAACTGAACAATAATCATGAACAGATCCAAAATTATTCAATTTCAACTTATTAATAAAACCAAAAGAAAATAATTTTGAATTAAAAAATGCGGCTGAACTAATCTAATTAGTAATTGATTTATTATTAAACAGGCAGAAAAAAATTTGACACGTTAACATTGTAAATATGGAACAATTACACACTAAAAATAATTAAAAAAGTCTTCATCATTTATATAGCAGTATAAAATAAATAATCTAAAAAAAACAAAACAAATTAAAAATTCAATTTTGTACATAAAGCATACAAATATCAATTAAATAAAAATAATAAGACGAAAACAGAGGAAAAATAAAAAAAAACTCTTAAATGCGCCTTCACGCTGCTTCTAAATCTGTTCTTACATTTACAAAGGATATTCAACCGAATTTGAATTCGATTTTATTTCAATATTTGTTGTCTTGACTTTGACTTGACTTATGTCCCGGACGTCCTCAAGGGTCGCGTTGGGGCCATCTCCTTCACACGTTCCTGGATCAGTTTCCTGTACAAAGCCCGGTCGTCAGCTTGTCTCAGAAGGCATAAGAGGTCACTTCCGAAGTTGTCGCGCCATCTCTTCCTAGGTCTTCCAGGTGCGCGGCTACCGTGGACCCTTCCTTCGAAGTCAACTTTTGGCAGGCGTGAGTTCTTCATTCGCTGTAAGTGGCCCAGTCACCTAATTTGCTGCAGCCACACCTTTTGGAGAAAAGTAGTTTCCCGATTCAGATGCTTCCGAATGTCTTCGTTCGAGACTATGTCTTGGTATGTGATTCCTTCAATGCGTCGGAGGCATTTTGTCTCGAAAGCCGAAATTCTGCTTTCATCTTCGACCTTCAGTGTCCACGTTTCACAGGCGTACATGGCGACAGGTATGATTAGAGAGTCGAAAAGTCGAAGTTTCAGTTGTATAGATAGGTGTTTATTTTTAAAGAGGGGGAGTAGTCTCTTAAGCTTGTCTAGCTCCTCTTAAAGTTGCAGATAGACTTCCTAGGGCAAGTCTTCGTTTTATGTCGTCGGAGCATTTGTTGTCTGAAGATATTAGGCTCCCTAGGTACACGAACTTGGTCACCGATTCGACTTCTTCGCCACTTACTACGACATGAACAGGGGATGGGTTTGGGTCTTTTGTGGTGCGCATCACTTTGGTCTTCTTTGGGTTTATGAAGATACCAAAGCTATTTGCGGCTGTTTCAATTTCAGAGGCTTGGGCTTGTATACTTGACTCAGTTTCTGCTAGCTTGTTGAGGTCGTCAGCATAATCTAGGGTATCGATGTTTGTACCATTAACGGTCACTCCTACATTGTTCTCAAGCAGGGACAGTATGGCATGTAAAAAGAGCTTGAAAAGTTGCGGTGAAAGTATGCAGCCTTGTAGCACGCCCGAAGTTGTAGCAAACTCTTCTGTTTGGCCTTCTGGGGTCTGAACACAGCTACGGTAATTGTCATACTTATTTTGACTATGTTGACTATATTTTCAGGAACGCCATAGTGGGCTAGTATATGCCAAAGTCCATTTCGCCATATTAGATCGAAGTCCTACTTAAAATGAATGGATAGTTGGAGGATTTCTTTGCCAGATTCAAGGTACCTTTCTGCGAGTTGCCTCACTACAAAGATCTGGTCGGTGGTAGACCGTCCAGGGCAAAAACCAGCCTGATAGTCGCTGATGATGTAGGTCTGTTATTGCTCCGATTCGGTTTAGAAGGATCCTTGTTATGACTTTGGCTGGATGACTTGTAAGGCTTATGGGCCGGTAATTGTCACAGTCGTTTTTAGGGCCTTTCTTGTGGAGCGGTACAATGACTACCTTCGCCCATGCTTTTGGGAAATGGCCTGTTGGCCACACGGTGACAGCCACTTTATGTAGTAGGTCCTCTAGAAGAGGAGAGTCAACTTTAAGCAGCTCGGCAGGAATACCATCAGGGCCTAGGGCTCTATTTTTCTTGTGACTGTGAATGGCCTCATTTACTTCCCTAATTAAAGGTGAGGGGCTAAGGTCGCATTCCAACTTGGGGAATCCTGATAGCCCAGTAGGGTTACAGGTAAGAAGCAGATTCAGTTTCTCTTCGAAGTGACTTTTCCATCTGTCTTTAATAGCCTCGCTGTCACTGAGGAGCTTACCGCCCTTGTCCAGGACGCTCGCAGTGATGGTGGACTTTTTCGTGGAGTTCTTTGACTGTTCCGTACATTCTGTAGCTGTTTCCTGATTTGAAATCCTTTTCGCAGGACTCTTACTTCTCCCGTGTGTAATCTCTGAGGGCAATCCGAATCTTTTTGTTTACCGTCTGCTGTATCCGCTTATACATGTCCCTACTTTCTCGGTCCTGCTTGTTGCAAACCCGTCGCTTTTGGTCACAAAGATCTAGAATCTCATCTGTGATCCAGGGCTTCTCTGTTTTAGGTTTGTTGCCTAAGATTTCATTAGCTGTATCTATGAGTGCTGTCTTCAGTTTATCAACTAGGACATCTAAGATGTCAGGGTTTATGGTCGACGGGAGTGACTCAAGCACAGGACCAAGACTTTCTTCTAGTGACTGCAGGAAAGTGGTGCGTGTGATGGGTTCTTTCAGTTTATCGGTACGGAAACTTGGGATCTTATTTTTCTTTACAGGAAGGGTTTTTAGTCGGAGTTTTGCCAATGTGCTCATTAAAAGGACATGATCCGAATCGAAATCACCTCCAGGCAAAGTGGTGGTATTTGTGACAGATAACTTCCACCGTTTTGAGATGAGGACATAATCGATCAGATTTGTCGTCTTTCCATCTGGTGATATCCAAGTTGCCTCTCTTCTCTTTCTATGTTTGAACATTGAGTTCGTAGCAAAGAGGTCATTATTCCTGCAGAACTCAAGTAGACCTTGCCCACGTACGTTTCGCCTCCCAAGACCTAATCTGCCTAAGACATCACTGTCAGGTTGTGCAGCTTCTCCAGCGATAGCATTGAAGTCACAATTATTACGAGGAGATCTTTCTTTGGGACTTCATCAGTTAGAGACTGAAGTTGTTGATAGAAGGTGTCAATTTCTTCATCAGGTCTTGAGGAGTCAGGGGCGTACACTTGGATGACGGTGATGTTTTGTAGTTTCGATCACAGCCGAATCATCATAAGGCGCTCTGAGACTAACTTTGTGGCTATGAGTGCGCCCTTCACTTAGCGTGTCAGGAAAAAGCCAACACCTTGTCGAAGTTTGCCATCAGATATACCAGAATACGAAATTATGATGTCACCGCATCGTTGTTCTCCTGAACCAGGTAAGTGAGTTTCCGAGAGGCCAATAACGTCCCATCTTTACCTCTCTAGCTCTTTGACAATTAGCTCTAGTTTCCCAGTCTTTGCCAAAGTTCGCACATTCAAAGTCCCAAGGTAGAATTGGGCTTTCTGGGTCAGAATAAGAGTTTCTCCTGGTAGAGTACCAATTTAAAAAAAAAAATCAGTAGAAAACAAATGATAGCAAGTCTCTCAAATGTCACTTTTTGTACAAGCATGATTTCATTTTTCACTACCAAAACGGACAAATAAGAATGCTCTATATACTAACTTGGAAGAAATTTAATATAGAAGACTTCACAATTTTATTTATACGATATATACTCTATTCCATTCAAATCTCAATTCAATTTTATGTCAATCGGGCGTTTAAATTGCCGAAAAATTAAGCTAAGGTTGCTTAAAATTGGCAGATTTTCGGTAAAAGTGAAGTAAATATCGGTAAAACAAATCGGTAGACATTTTTTCTACGGGTCGGTCTCCAGGTCGTCTTGAGAACTAAATAAAGCTTTTTTGTCATCCGTGTTAATAGGAAGAACACGGAAAACACTCCAATGAAAACGAGGTTACGCTGGGCATAAAAAGTTGAAGCTGTTGCGGTGCTGTGAGATGGGTTCTGGTCTCCATTCTGTCATAAGATCCTTCCTCCGTCCTTATTCAAAGAAAATCCTGCTTTTGTGGCCTCATAGTGGAGTAAGGGTAGACTTTCACGAGTTTGTCTGACCAAAACCGTGATTGCAAACCGTGTTCCAGTGTAACGTTGAGGAGTGGCACCCATTGGGGAAATTATAGCCTAGTAAGCGACACAGTGTTTGCACTGGATTCTGATTGACGAATAATTCTCCTTGTTTTGTTTGTTTTGGTTGATTTTTTTTGGGGAGGGGGGGGGGGGCTGAAAAAATTCCCCAGAGCTAAGTTATCTATTATGGGCTGCCTCCCTATAGTAGCATAATATCTATAGGCACGAATACATAATAAGCATAATATTTGTAGGCATGAATATATAATATAATAGCTTGTGGGATATTTTGACTCTTGTTGATAGAAGAGCGTCGCCAAGTGTGGAAAACCACACTGTGACCTAGATGACCCCGGGATTGCTCAAAGCCTTTATTCATTCTGGAGGTCCCAGGGACTTCTTTCTCTTCTGTTCTAAACTGACTTAAGCACTTCGTGTAGATTTGAGAAGAAGTGTTGAGAAGTGTAACTTAAATTTGAATATTAGAAACTACAATGACAGTTTTCTAGTACGGTTCTGAAGCATGTGCGCTCCGAAAGACGGGGGAAGATTTGCTGGGTTTTCTAAAGAAATTGTCTACGGTTTGTTTGGGTACCCATCAGACTGATCGTATTACAAACAGTAAGCTGTACAAAAAATGTGACTCAACCCCGCTTTCTGGGGTTATAATGAGTGAATTAAACACTTTCTGCGCATGAAGGATAACAGATGGCCAAATATCCCCCTTGTTGGCCAAACATCTAGGGCCAAACAAAAAGTGAATCGTCCAAGAATAGGGTAGGAGCATGCCGTAAGGAAAGATTTAAAGGAAACTGGAACTTTTTTGGATGATGTAAAGAGGCCGGCTATGAATAGATTGGGATGGAGAAGCGTGCGTAGCTTTGTTGGTCTTAGGTGGTTTAGCGCTGCAGTGATTTGTTAGTAGTAGTAGTAGTTAATAAGCGAATTTTTTTATTCCGATTTTTTTATCGTTTAATTTTTATTTTTTTATTTTAACTAATGTAACCTGTTTTTTTTTCCTTTACTGTTTTTTATTTTATTTTAACTATTTATTTCAACTATTCTGTTTTTATTTGTTCTATATATTAAAATGGGGGCACTAAAGTCGGTTGAGTTGAGCAATTTGTTTGCACAAAAACTGCCAAGTAGACTATTACCCAAGCAGACTATCAGCTATTAAAATGTTGCATCTTGAATTTTTCCAACTTTATTTAAAACCCAATTCAGTTACTGCTCTTAGCTTTTTTTTTAGTTAATTTCTGTTCGTATGTAGCTAGCAAAACTTTGTTACATATTAATAGCAGTATTATTTGTCATAATAATTGGCATAGTAGTGCTAATTGGTACACCAATCCTACAGCCCGTGTTTCTATTTCTCTTTTTTCGAAAATCAGAGTGGGTAGAAAATGGGCAGATTTTTGGCAGGCTCGAAGAAAATTTCGGTAAAAGAAACCATAAAGCGTTTTTCTACAATTCAGTCTCCTATAAGCCTTGGGAACCAAATACAGAGTTGTTCTAATCAGATTTAATAAGCAGAATACACCGGTGAGTCCAACTTTCGGCACACTCACAAGCCTATTAGTGTCACTCTTTTTCTTTTATTTGAAAAACTTTCTTTTTAAATTTAATATGGAAGATCTGCAATTTGAGCTATACGGGTTGCAACTATCTTTTCTCAATCAAACTGCAAATGAAATGACAATTTCTGGATTTCTTTAACCAAAATCTGCTTGTAATCACACATGATTTGGCTGCCCTCTGCCAAAGCCTAGTACCTGGATTTTCCAAGTTTTCAAGAAAATAGCAAGGTAGATATTTTTTATTTCGAAACCGGCCGATTAGATGAAGATACAGAGTTTCGACAGTAGGTTTTCAAAAATCCTCTTTCTTCCTGTACTTGTCGTTCCTTTTTCAACTAATTTCAATAATGACTCTAATTCCAAAATAATTCCAATTATAGCAATTGAAAACCGGACAAAATCCAATTTTAAACCTGTAATACTAGATTGTATCTCAAAAAGCATAGTTATTTGTTCAGTTACTGTAATTATAATTACATTGATCACAACTGATTACAATTATTCATTACAATTTACTGCAATTACATTACATTATATTTGCATTATCCCATTATTTGATGATTATCAAATCATTAAGACTGATTATTCCGTTTGTGTACTTATTAATTCTTAGAAAATTGACTATGCATCATGCCTGTGATGTAGTTTCGTATGTCAATCGCATATTTGCGTATATAACCAAGAGGAGATAATTTTAACCCAATTAGTAGCTACAAAATAAATTACCCAAAAGAAACTACAAAATAAGTAACTATTGCAGTAAATAAATAAAATAAAAGCAGCTATTTAGAACCTAATTAGTTCTTCTAGGTTCATGTGAAATTAGTGTTAGCCAACTCTGGTACACGAAATGGGTGGCAGACACTACCGACCGAGTCTTTTATTTTTAATTTTTAGTTCTAAATTAGAATTCCGACTCCTAAAAGCACTCAATGATGCAGTTGGAACAATCCCCTAGCCACGTCTTCCCTCCTGAGCTATTGCACCCGGGGCAGCTGACCTGGTTGCCCCCTCCCCCCGCCCAGGGATGGCTCTACAATTATGCTACTATATAGTAGATGCGATTATACGTTAGATCGATATCCTCGTTGTTTTTCAGTATCAACATTGTAAGAAAAGAAAGTTTTTTCCTAATCTTTCGTCATTACATAAATGATATTTTTTCAGCTAGGCCTTATAGCTTTATTTGACTTTTTGTTTGTCAAATTAAGGGTTCACTGAGTATGGAGTTTCACTTAAGGAGTTTTCCACTTGTTAAACTAATCAACTCATAAACAACAAACAGAGAAAAGTTAAACAGAACGTCCTTTGTAGCTTGTCTTCTATTCTGAGATCACTTTCTAAATCAAGAAATCTCAGTAAGGAAGGGGAACCTAAGCTACTTAAGTTCTCGAGTGATTGTCTTAAAGAATTCATCCAGTTTTAGAAAGCACAAGTTTTCTTCATTGCGATTGGCAGTGGCTGCCAGATATCTGAGTAAAATCCCTTAAAAATTAACTTTGAGAAATCGCAGCTTGAAGTTACTGACTTACTTTGGAAATAGTCGGATGTATTGTCATGTTTTGGAAATCAGTTATGCATATATTATAACTAAAACAAATCAAAAGGGATAACTGAATAAAATATAAATTCACAACTAGGAAAATATATTGCCATTTTGGTTATCCGACAGGAAGCTGAGGGAGCTTGTAGCTCTGAAACGCAAAAGATATGAATTTGGCATTTTTTACATGTAAAAACCACGCATCTTATACTGCATCGGGAATTGGGATACGTAGATACGTAGGCATTGCTCCTTTCCCATTTCCTGTATTATAAATCATTAACTAGCTTTAGTAAAATTAATTAATTAAATTTAACCATTAGTCAAGTCAATTAACTTAATGAAATTTAAACCCCTAATAAATTGGTTATTATTATTAGTTCTTGGTTAAAGCAAGACATCTTGTTCAGAGAACAAGAACATAAGAGGACAATGATGCTCTACATCATTGTCGTTTATTAAAAAAAAAAAAAAAAAAAAAAAAAAACTAGAAATGTGTATTCTTGCTACGTCATATTTTTCTATATAAGTCGGTATGACAAGGTGTCAATAAAATTAGGAATATTTTTATCAGTTTAAAATAAACTTATTTTTAACTTAATGCTTCCGAATTATCAACCGAAAAATCGAATTATCAATGCTAATTGTGTAAAAATTTTTCTTTGTTATCAGAAACCATAATTAGACTAGAAATTGCAAATGCTGTATCTATCCCTCTCCTCACTTGGTGAAGCTAAGCCCTTTAAAATACCACAAAGACAGATTTCGTTTGTAAATTTACGTTCCTCTGAGTCGGTCGAAAAAGGATTTTGTTAATATTTTTCTATCATACTTGATGCTATTAGTTTAGAGACCGACAACTTTCTTTCATCGACTGTTCTGTGATAACATCTGATTTGTAGTGTTTTTCTGTGGCGTGACCAGTAAAAACATCTTTAGATACCTTCCGAAAACCCGTTTTCTATTATCACACCAAAATCAAATTCTAATTCTCAGCTATTGGCCATTTACTGTCTACGCGGTTTCATCTCAGTTGATCATGTAACAAAATCGGTAAATAGGCTAGTCTATTATCCTTATGACACCCTTTTTTCCCTGCATCCAGTTGGCTAGCACATGGTAGGGTTCTGTCAATTTGCTTCTCGGAGAACGCTTGGGTGTCCTTTTATTGTGTAGCATCTCAAATATCGCACCTTGTTGTGATCTCAAAAGAAAAGAAACTCAGGAAAAATTTCTTGCTCCGGGAAATTCCCCCCCCCACCCCGCCCTGCGGAAAAACTACCATTCCGTGGAAAATTCTCGCCGTGGAAAATTATTTCTGCGGAATCCCCTTCCCCTGTGGAAAATTCCCTCTGCGTAAATTCTCTGAGGAACCTAATTCAAAATTCTCCTCTGGATAATTCTCCTCGCATGCAAAATAACAATCGTATTTTGCAATTTAGAGATTGAATTTGAAAACAAAAATAGTTTAGGATTACTAACTTAACCGTCGAGCGTTGTTGGATAATTAATATCTAGAAAATGTGAAGCGAAGCAGCTCAACAGCAGTGTAGCATTCCCTTGAATTTTTAAATCTAGTGATTTTTAATGCTTATTTTCACGGTTCAATGTGGAAACACTGACGAAAACGTGATACTGTCTTAAAAACTTCATAATTTTGAAACGGCCTAAAGAAAATGTTAGAGTCGCAGTTCTCAGGGATAAATAGACACAAGACGGGTCTAGGGTTACAATATGTTTTATTTTGATGTCTTTGATACTTCAAAGAAAAGATTGATCCTTGGCTCCGGTAACCCTCCTCCTAAAAAATAAATTTTGATTTAGCTCAGCATAGAAATGGAAAAAAATGCTATGAAGTCACTGTAGCACATATTAAAGGAAATGCTTATTAATAAATCTAGAAGGTCATGCCAAAATTATAGTGGATGACCAAGACAGTGCTACAAAGGGCTGAATATATGCTATCAACAATTGTAATAGAATCGAAGAATATTGAAAACCTAGATTGAAAAGTGCCCCTTATGTCAAAAACATAAGGCCATCTCGCTTCTGTTGTTTTGTTACTTTTTTCACCTACACTAAAGTATTGCATGATTTTCTTTTCAGGTACTTTAGAAATTTAGGGGGCGGTAAATAAAATTAAAATTTCGTCACTACTAGACCTAACTGCTTTTAAGTCAGCCGGCCTATTTAACCTGTCAAGATATACTGAAGCTAACATAAGCGTACTTCGTGTAGACTGGATTTGTACTTAAAAGGTTTCTTTAGAAAAAATTATTTAATACTAAAAAATAAAAGATAATTATGCAAATTATTCAAGTTTCTTTGAAATTTCCTACTTTTTAATGTAGTCCCCAGACGCAAAACTGTTACAGGTGCTAGTAAATTATAACTCCTATGTTTCCATGTTTTTAATCGTCGAGGATCCTACGCTTATAAGTTTACCATTTTCTTTGGACAATATATTCATTCTAAGAGAACTTTCTCACTTGTAAATGTGTTTATTGTTGATAAATATTTGCATTTTTAAAGACTGTTTACGTTAAAGTTCTCCTTAGAGCAGAAATAAGTCAATCAAGTACATTAAACACAAGTATTTGCGTTCAGGCATCTCTAATTTCAGTCTGTGCGAAAATAGTTCGAAAGATTAAGAGGGCCTTGGAGAGAGGAATTTATGCCTAAAACCTTCATAAGAGTGTACTCAATAATTTCCTAAAGTTTTTTGGCGATCATGTAAAGAGTATAATAATGTATACAGGACACACAGACAGACATATATTCGACTTTATATGTATGAATATAGAGGCAAAAAATGTACTCTAAGCTACAACAAAAAAGAATGGCTTCTGGTTCTCGGCTGACTGAGAGTGAACAATGTAAATTAAAAATGCAAGCGTCTCCTCGGTATTTGTATCTGCAAAATCTATGTAGTGTATGATCATGTTTGGAAAGGCTTTTCCAGGAAATCTGAGTATCTAATTGCGCTACTTTTTTGTTTCCTAAGTCTTTCTGAAAGGGAGTTATGGCTCCGAAATTGTCTCTTTTTCGAATGAAAATTGGTCCCTAAGTCTCTATTTTCTGCCCTTTGAACTGTGGCGGGCCTATCTATGACTGACACACTGGGGAACGCTCCTCCCTCACCCCATTTTGTCTGATGCTTCTGCTTTGGCCACCTTCTAAGTGGGCTCAGAGCATTGTTCATGAAAAGATCACGCGTGTATATATTTTTCTTTTTAAAACCTATTTTACTGCTGCTAAGCAAACATTTGTTTTGTAGATGTATGTCTGACAAGAAACTTCCTTGTGGGCTACGCGCATCATTCTGTCGATTAATGTTGCACATGCATGTCGATAGAGATCCTCAGGAGCATGTAAACCAAGTTAGATATGGCAGACTATGGTCGGAAATCCCAAAGAAACTGAGCATCGAAGAGTAAGATTTTCTGTCTTTGTCATTTATTCGTTTTATTTCTCTTTACTTCTTTAATTATATAAACGGCAGATCTGATGATGCTGAACCATTAGTGCAAGAGCATGCGTTGACTGCGTACAAAAAGCATATTTGCCGCTGATTTGGAAGTACATATTTTCTTAGGGGTTCTTGATTGTGTTTGCGTGTGTCTTTTTATTGCCTTGTTTAATTGATTCTTTTAATTGTATTTTAGTCATTTTTTATATTGTTTACTTTTTTCTTTGTTTTTTTTGTGGCCATGTGCCATTGTTTTTTTTTTTTTTTTGTATCAATTATAAAATACGTGATGTCGTTTTGGATAAGGAGGAACATTGTTCGAGTACAGTTCAATTTGCGGACTTTTGCTATAACCGCATTAGGGGCGCATTAGAGAATGACTTAGATTTTACGATATTTCTATGTATTATGTACCTGGAAAACTAAACATCTGGGCCTAAGGAGCATGATGCACCTTCTACCATTTGTTTTGCTCTTTGTTATTTTTCGTCTTCACCTGGATTTTAAATTTGACTCCTTTGGTACCCAAATGTCTTTCAGCTTCTTCTCCCTGTAGTATTTCTAAATATCTCAATTATAGGAACCTACTTGGTTGTTTTCTTTTCTTTTGTCCTCACCATTGGACTGCTCTATGAATGAAAAGAAGGAGCCCTTAGATGAATTAAGTAGGTGATGGCCCTATAAGACTTCCCTATAAGGAGAATAGTTTAGATAGAACATTGGGTTTGCATCCTAAAAGAGGATATTCCTTCTCTCAGAGTAAGAATTGATATATCAAATCCAGTTTCGACCTGAATTTAGGCCCATTGGCCCTCACTCTTTAGCAGAAGCTAATAAATAGCGCTTCATTGTTACTGAAGAGCGAGGGATAACCCCTGCTAAGAGGCAGGAAGAAGGAAGGGAGCTGCTAACTCTCCGACCGGGTAGTTAAATTCTACTCGTTGCCTATTTATGTAGTATAGATAATACAATACATTTTCAATGTATAGACAGACATATGTCTTTTAAATATTTCCAGGAATAATCCGCCCCAACATCTTCAGTGTTGTGCTCTTGCTAAGCTATGGAAATAGATGATTAGTAGAGACAGCAAAGAACCTAAAACTATTACCCTATATGAAGAGGATGACAAGAATGAAAATAGAGATGACCCCCACATTCTATTCTCGTAAACTAGGGATGGGCCTATTTCTTCTACCCACCCTTGATCCCCCTTATAGAAAAGAAGTTCCCCCATACGCAAGGGGGTTGAGCTCATGTGTCCTGTAATGAATGGCAAAAAAATATATTCCCTAGACAATGTCTTAAATTAAAACTACATGATTTAATAAAGTAAGGTAATCTGACCCCCGCCCCGACGAAACATAAAAGTATAATTTTTTCTAATCCCCTTAAAATAGGTCTTATGTTTCCTAAAAACCCCCAGTAAAACAAATAACCTCCTACAACGGCTCCCCAATAAAGAATAAAGAGGGGGATTAGGTAATCCCCCTCTTCATCCCTATACTGACAACTCAGATTGTAATTATATGAACAAAGACATATTAGGGTGATTCGAGATGAATAAACTCTCGTCAAGAAACATGAGATTAATATAAGGATGCTGGGAATAACTATGAATAATTCTTCTGAAGATTCAATGATTAAGTCCTTTGAGAAAAAGCCCGATAAGAACGGAAATCCTATTAATCTTAAAGAGCATACCAAAATGATATGACTTGTATACGGAAGTATCTTAGAGACCCCCCCCCCCCCATACGACGCATATCTTGTACGCCTAGTGAATGAATTACTACCCCCGAACATATAAAAACAAGAGCCTTGAAAAGTGTGTGAGCAAATAAATGGAAATAGCAGAATAATGTTAGCCCCAACCGTAGCGAGAATATCATCACCCCTAATGGACTTAGCGTAGATAGTGCGATTACTCGTTTTAAATCATTCTCCCCAAATGCAGCCAGTCCCGAAAAAAATGAAGTCACGGCTCCTGCGAGAATAAGCAAAAAACACCCCCCTCTCTCGAACGAAGGTGATCGACGGAATATTAAATAGATCCCAGCGGTTACTAATGTAGAGGAATGAACCAACGAAGAGACAGGTGTAGGGGCTGCCATGGCTGCAGGTAGTCATGCAGAAAAAGGAAGCTGAGCTCTCTTGGTAAAAGAAGACACAATAAAGAAAACTATGATTGATGAGGAAAAGTATCTCAAAAATGTATAATCCCAACTTTTTGAATAGAATATTAACCCCAATGATCATAAAATTAATATATCTCCTACCCGGTTTCTTAGAACTGTGATTATTCCTCTAGAAGAGGAAGCATAATTTTTGTAAAATATAATTAAAAGGTAAGAAGTAATACCGAGCCCATCCCAGCCTAGTATTAATCTCAGTCCGGCCGATGAAACAATTAGCAAAATCATGGATAAAATAAATCCTAACAGTATATATATAAAACGACCTGTAAAAACCTCCTCGTTCATATAATAGGAAGAGTAAATTAATACTTGAGAAGAAATGAGGAGCACTAGAAAAATGAATGATATACCTAATCAGTCTGAACACACTTGGTAATCTAAATACAATAGAGATATTTTGAGTAGGTATACCTCATCTAATGTAAATAATACAAATGAACAACATATAGCCACCGCTCTAATACTTAATAACATATAACCTAATACAAAGTATAACAATACTGTCAGAAATGCTTTCCTTTAGCTCCACAAACTAATGTTCTTTTAAACTATAACAGTAAAGAAAAATCATTCTCAATAAGGGAATAAAGTGAACTCTTCTGATTAAATATTCTCGCAAACTATAATCTAACCAGCTAGAGATATAAAGACTCTCTCCGTGGCTGGTACTAGAGTAGAGGTAAATGCAGTAGCAAGATGAGAAAAAACATAAAATTCCGGATAAGGCCACCATCAACCAATCTAAACTAAAAACGCCAATAAAGAAATATATTTCGGAAAAAAAATTAGCCGACGGGGGGAGTCCCATGTTGAAAAATCTAAGACCGAGTCATCAAAAACATAAATACGGGAAAAGTGAAATTGTTCTACGAGTCAACAAGAAGCTGCGGCTTCAAGTGCGTGTGTAAAATACATAACTCAAGTAAAATAACCCAGAAGAACAAATCCCGTGAGAAACCATCATTAACATTGATCTAGTATTAAGGTGATAACCAGATGCTAGTGTAGCTAAAATAACAAATGACATATGAGCTACAGAAGAATAAGCAATTAAAGATTTAACATCAGATTGTCGGAGACAGATTAAACAGCTGTAAATTCCCCCTAACATGCAAATTCTTATTACTATGGTTTCACTGTGTATGTTTAACCCTTGAATTAAGTAAAGGCCGTAGCCACCTAATTTCAAAAGAATAGCAGCTAGCACCATAGAGCCAGTGACAGGTGCCTCCACATGAGCCCTGGGGAGTCAAATGTGAGTAAAATAAATAGGAAGCTTAACCAAGAATGGCAGAATTACTAGCAGAAAAATTATACTGTCTCTAAAGTCACCCCAGAATTGCAAAATAGATGATGAGTAGATACTTGTGTGGGTGACAATTACAAAGAGGAGGGGTAGAGAAGAAAGAAGTGTATAGAACAGGAAATAATAAGAAGCAGGAAGCCGTTCTGGTTGGTAGCCTCAACCGAGAATTAAAATAACTGTAGGAATTAAAGAGCATTCAAAAAAAACGTAAAACCCGATAAATGACTGGGTAGTAAAAGTCAACCATAAAAGAATGAAGAGGCTTAATAAAATAACTCTATAAGCTAGAGGCCAGTTTGGCTTGAGTCTAATGATTATGAAAAAGAACACCCCTGAACTCAACGTCAGAAGGATGATCCCCCACCCTAGATGGAATTCCAATATTAATCTATATGTAACTGTTAAGTATGCTAAGCCTGAGGTAAAAAATCACTTACTCATTTAGAAATTGCACTTGATCTGAACCAGATGAATGCACTAAAGACACTAAGACCGACAGCCCCAAAGCTCCCTCACAGACTGTGACTCTAAGGAAAATAAATGCATTCATTATTCTTATATAATTTGAGTATACGAGAAGTCTGAATAAGAAAAGAATAAGGAATTCTAATCTAAGTAGAGTCACTAGGAGGTGTTTGCTTCTTGAAGAAAAGATTAATAATCCTAAGAGAAGGGATAAGTAAATTATTAAGATTGACTGTGTAATTAAAAAATAATATTGGTCTTGTAAACCAAATTTAGAGAAATCTCTCAGTCTTCAAAAGAATAATGAACATCTTTAACTTCCAAAGTTAATATTTTTTATTAAACTACCTTTTGATGTGCTAAGATTTATCGTTATTATTTCTATGCTGATACTCCTACTCAATCATCCGCTCGCCTTTATTATATCCCTCTTTGCCCAAACTCTCTTAATTTGCATCTCTTTAAAAATATTTCTCTGTGAGTTTCCTTAATTCTCTTTTTAATTTTCTTAGGGGGAATCCTTGTAATGTTTATTTACGTCTCCTCCCTGAGTGCTAACGAAAAGTTTAATGTTAGATTGACCTCTTTCCTCTGAACACTACCCACAGTTATCATTTTTCTACTAATCCTAACTGATAGTGAGATGCTAGCGAGCACTTCACTGGGCCACCAGCGCCCCACTGACTACATGGCGATCAACTTTAATGTCGGAAATATCGCTCTCCTCACCTATTGCTTCGTAGTAGTTTATTTATTTTTAGCTCTCTTGCTGGTTATCGATTTTTTGAATATTAATAAAAAGCCCCTTCGATCCATAATTTAGGCCAATCGGGGCTTGGCTACTAAAATGTTATCTTTACGTAAGACCCAACCTACCCTGAAAATTGTTAATTCTGCTCTAGTGGATCTACCCGTCCCGGCCAATATCTCTATTTGATGAAACTTCGGATCCCTACTGGGACTTTGTCTAATCAGTCAAATCATCACTGGACTTTTTCTAGCTATACATTACACTGCAAGAGTTGATCTAGCATTCTCTAGAGTTGCCCACATTTGTCGAGACGTTAATTATGGGTGGCTTCTCCGAACCATTCTTGCCAATGGCGCCTCTTTTTTCTTTATCTGCATCTATTTTCACATTGGTCGAGGGATATATTATGGCTCCTTCCACTACTTTGAGACATGAATAACCGGAATTGCTCTATTATTCCTAGTGATAGCCGCCGCCTTTTTGGGGTATGTCCTTCCATGGGGCCAGATGTCCTTTTGGGGGGCTACTGTAATTACAAATCTGGTATCGGCGGTCCCTTACATCGGAAATGATGTGGTTCAATGAATTTGAGGGGGGTTTGCCGTCGACAACCCCACTCTCACACGCTTCTTCACCTTTCATTTTTTGATTCCCTTTTTAGTTGCCGGTTTGACCATAATCCACCTTTTGTTTCTTCACCAAAGAGGCTCTAATAATCCTCTAGGGATTAACGCCAATGTGGATAAGCTCCCCTTTCACCCCTACTTCACCATTAAGGATACTGTGGGCTTTATCATTCTTGTATTTCTTCTAGTAGCACTTTACTTAACTAACCCCTATCTGCTCGGGGACCCAGACAATTTTGTTCCCGCCAACCCACTGGTTACTCCAGCCCAGATTCAACCGGAATGATATTTCCTATTTGCATATGCTATCCTCCGATCCATTCCAAATAAATTAGGCGGGGTAATTGCGCTCGTTTCTTCTATTCTCATTCTCGTTTCTCTACCCTTTACATTTAAGCCAAAGTTCCGAGGCCTTGAATTTTATTCTGTGACTCAACCCCTGTTTTGATCGTGGGTTTCAGTTTTCTTACTACTTACCTGAATCGGAGCACGACCTGTAGAAGAGCCTTATATTGTTTTAGGTCAAATTCTCACGTGTCTCTATTTCTCCTATTTTCTATTTACTCCTGTTATAATTAATTTAAACGACAAAATCATTTAATATGGTCCCTTAGCTCACGAGAGCATCTGTTTTGAAAGCAGAATGGGGTTGATCATACAACCAGGGATCTTTAATTTTAACCGCCTTGACAAAGGCCCCAATATAAATAGAGAAACATTAAAGATACCGGTAGGAGACTCTTTCAACATAGATATATTAAATTATCATATCGGTAGCGAGGGTAAGAGCCCCGTCTTCAAAGATAAAAATATACAACGGTAGAAAATATTAAAAAGCTTATCCCCCCGAAAACCACACTGAACAATAAAGATATGAAGAGAATACTGGCGTATTCAGATAATATAATAAGAGCAAACCCAACTCCTATATATTCCATATTGAAACCTGACACTAACTCAGACTCTCCTTCGGCTAAATCAAATGGGGTCCGGTTAGTTTCTGCCACAATTGTAATGAATCAACAGACCCTTAAGGGAAAGCACAGGTATAGAGGTCACCCCAAGCAAGAAGACCTGACTAAATATCCTCTTAAATCAAGAGTTTTAAATAATATTAGCGGAGAGAGAATAATGATAATTAAGCTCACTTCATAAGAAATGGTTTGAGCTCCTGCTCGAATTCTACCCAGCAGAGAATATTTAGAATCAGAAGATCAGCCAGCTACTATAATTCTATAGACTTCCACTCTTATAGCACAGATAACCAGGAGGAATGATAGGCCAAATTTCGCACCGTAAGATATGAATGGAATTAATGTCCATAAGAAAAAAGAAAGGAATAGGCTAAACACGGGAGCCACAAGATAAGGTATGAAGTTAGAAACCAATGGAAGTGATACTTCCCTACAAAAAAGTTTGATTCCGTCAGAGAACGGCTGGAGTAGCCCCCCGAATCCCACCCTATTAGGGCCCTTACGTAGTTGGATATAGCCTAATACCCTTCGTTCTAATAGTGTTAAAAAAGCGACTGAAACTAAGACCATAACTATTTGAAGAAAAATAAAATAAATCATCTATGCCCATGCTATCAACTAAGGTATCCTCATAAATAGATCCTAAATCTAATGCATTTATCTGCCAAGTTGATATAAAACCCCAGGAGGTCCTTTCGTATTATCCTAGATGAATTTGTCTTGGGGGTAGAAACTAACCTGGCTTACGCCGGTCTGAACTCAGATCACGTAGGGGTTTAATAGTCGAACAGAATACCTGATTAAGCTGCTGCACCAAATAGGATCCCTGAACCAACATCGAGGTCGCAAACTCTTTTGTCGATTTGAGCTCTCAAAAAGAATTACGCTGTTATCCCTAAGGTAACTTACTCTATGTTCATCTAAGGATCAACGATCATTTATTAATGTATGTATATTCTCGAGTGTTTATTCTCCTCTCGACGTCGTCCCAACCAAACATCCTCTTCATCCACCCGATTACCCGCCGTTAGATGAAAGGTCCGGATGTAAAGATCTATAGGGTCTTATCGCCCTCCAAGAATATTTAAGCTTTTTCACTTAAAGATTAAATTCAAGTTAATTAAGGAGACAGGTTGCCTCTCGTCAGACCATTCATTCCAGCCTCAAATCAAAAGGCTAATGATTATGCTACCTTCGCATGGTCAGTATACCACGGCCCTTTAATTATTCAGTGGGCAGGCCCGACCTCCTAAAATTAGAAGGCGATGTTTTTGTTAAACAGGCGGAGGCAAGTTTTGCCGAATTCCTTCCAAAATTTTTAGAATAAATTCTATTACATTTTTATACATATACTAATTTTATCATTATGACTGCTCAATATTAGTAATGAGCATCGGCTAGATTCAATTAATCAACTTTAAATTATTATTTAAATGAGCCTGGTTATTACACCCTGGCAACTTTTAAGCCTATTCATATCACTGATAGTAATTTGATATAATTCTTTCTAGAGCTCGTCCCCTAGAAAATCTTCCTTCCGGAGTACCCTAAAGGAGTCTTCTGCCAACCAGATATATAGGTACGAAATATTTTTTACACCGATGTTAATCTTAAAGAGAGTTATGAAACAATCATCTTTAATTAACATAGATCACCTTATTTCGGGATTTGACAATAGTGGTCAGAATTAAATAAACCCTGATACAAAAGGTATGATAAATACATTCTTTAAAATTAACGAGACTTTCCTTCTCAGTACTTTTTTGTGGATAGAGTTCAATTCTTTTACTTATATAATATTATTTTAAATAATGATATAAACCAAAATTTGAGGAGTACTCTAAAGTATCTTCTTAATATAAATAAGATGTTTATTCAAACTCCCTCCCCTCTTTCAAGATAGACCTTCCGGTCCACCTACTTTGTTACGACTTATCTCTTCGGACAAGAGAGCGACGGGCGATGTGTACATTTCTAAGAGCCTTTTTCAGTATATTAGATCTTACTTCTAAATCCGCCTTCTTTACTATCATAAAATAGAAGTTCCGTATGAGTTTTCATTGTAACCCACCCTCTCCCGGGCATAAGCTACACCTTGATCTGATTCATTAGCCTAAGCTTTTAAGAGGATCTATTTATTTAGTCCTCTAAACGACGGTATATAAGCTGCATAACTAGCCCGGGTGAATTTTTTCGTGGATTGTCGTATATGGGGCAGGTTCCTATAGTAGGTTTAGAAACCGCCAAATTCTTTAGGTTTTGATACTACTACCCAGGTTAATTAAGAATGGACTAATAGGGTATCTAATCCTAGTCATTTGACCATCTAAAGGGTACTTTAATCAAAAAATTCACGGTAAATACAGATTTCACCCCTGTTGAAGTAAGACACTCTTGTTTCAAAGTTCCCCTATTACCCTAAAACGTTTACTTTAGGAAACTGTATGACCGCGGATGCTGGCACAGAATGATCCCCCTATCTTATCAATCGCTACCCCTAAGAAATAGATAATAATATCAATCACTGCACCACTAATTTAAATGGATACCCTGCATATGACTCGAAGAAAGAGTAAACAGCCCAGCTAGAATCAAACTTTTACTCAGACCCGCAAAATAAGAGAGTGAGAGCCCCGAGTACGGATATAAAGGGG
This sequence comes from Artemia sinica, assembly GCA_027921565.1. NCBI lineage: Eukaryota > Metazoa > Arthropoda > Branchiopoda > Anostraca > Artemiidae > Artemia > Artemia sinica. The sequence goes on along the minus strand of CM051256.1, from coordinate 89,766,073 downwards.
AATACTAGAACAATCAGAAAAAAAAGGATAATTATACCCTGTGTTGACTACTTGTTAGTAAAATGCTAAGGTTTGAATTGTATAGACCCAATGACACAAGTAGAATACGAAGAAATACAAAAGCAGTATGGCCCGCAAGCGGCCGAAACCCACTCTCTAGCCACCATATTAAGTGGACCCACCACAGAATAATCATTTAACAGAAGAAATCGGCCCCAAATTCCAGGGAACGCTAAATAAATGAATCTGACTCAATATGAAGTTTAATGTGAAATAGATTTCGTTATATTGGTTTTGAATACTTAATCAATATAAGAGTAGAGTGAATATCAACTAATACCTGGAAATGACCACTAAATAAGGCTGGCACCCAGCATCTTATTAAGCTAAATTAAATAATCTACACAGAACCGGTGATAGGTGATTTGCAAAAATTTAATTGAATACTAGATTTAATACATTTATCTCTATAACGAGAAAAAAACAGAACTTAAAGGAAAATAGGGAACTAACCCACCCCTATGGACCTTAAATCTTAGATGAAAGATGAACTAATTGAACCACATCTGATCTTGTATGAACCAAAATAACATTGAGGTGGAATCGAGCTCTGTCGTAGTGATACATGTATGTACATATTTATGTAGGTTCTCTTTTTTTAGTTGCCTTCTTTTAACCTTTGTCCTGTTCTGCTTTATCGCATATTGATATGAAGTCACTGCTACTATAGGAAAATGATCGGAAACCTCGTTTACTATAACGTCAGCATAACAGCTATGTAATGCCCGGGATCGCACGAAAATATTGTCAATAAGTGTAGCTGACTGTTCTGTAACACGAGTGGGAATCCCAACTAATGGATAAAAATCATAACTGGAGAAAAGGTTTAAAAAATCCAAATTATCATTGCATAAACTTAAAAGATCAAAATTAAAATCTCCCATGCAAATGCACTCCAGATTACTCAATTCTACTGCATCCACTAAACTACTAAAACCATTTTCAAACTCCTCCCAAACTGTACTCGGCGGCTTATAAACCTCAGTAATCAATATATCTTTTCCACCAACTTCCAGCTCAAGAGTAAGAGATTCCACCTTACCTTCTATCCAAACTGATAGGCCTTCCCTTATTTTAGCAACAAAATGATCCTTAACCAAAAATGCCAAACCTCCACGTCCCATTCTCTCTCTATTCCTTACAATAAGCCTGTATCCTGGAAAATTATATAACGACAGAACATGCTCAGAAGTTAAAAAAGTTTCACAAAGGCCAATTGCATGAAATTCACTATTCATATTATCAATTAACTGGAGAATTTCATAATACGTTGAAGTTACATGGCAATTCCAATGACAGAGGCAAAACGATCTTGCATTCACCTCTAATCCTGAAGAAATCACATCCACATAACAACTATCTCTTTGTGGGGAAAAATCAGCATTTATAGTTTCTGGAAGTAAATCATCATAAAGAACATCTCCCACTCTAAAAGGATTACTCTCTAGAAAACTCAAGTGAGAAATATCACCCATTATCCTTACAACATCCACTCAATATATAAAAAAAAAACGGAGGTGAAAAAAAACACACTTCTAACTAAATCAACTATGAAAAATTCAGTAAGTATCAGCTAGGCTATAGAGCCGACGCGGTGCGCTTTGGCTGGATAATTTCGCGAAAATGCGACCTTTGTCTGTCCAAACATTTTTCACACCGAACTTGTCCCTTGCACTATTTAATATTGCCTTTCTACGTTTTGTAAGAAATTCACTAACATAAATTCCGGATCCAGCTAATTTTGATTTAGTTTTAACCACTTTGTACGCAAGTTCTTTTGATACCAACTTCACTAAAACTGGGGCCACAGGATCTGGATTTCTGCGGGCTAAATTTCGAGAATCTTCCGTAGAGTTGAGTCTGAAACGCTGAATCGACACAAAAGGCTTCCTAGTAATAGTCGAAACTCCCATAGTTGACTTTGTTTCTTTGGAAATTATCTAGAACAATGGTTCCCAACGTTTTTTGGCTAAGCTCAATCTACAGTATCTCTATAATCGCAGTAATTCCCCCTCCCCCCACCAGGAAAAATAATCTTTTAAAAAAGTCTATTCGCTGGGATGTCGAACATCATAAATAATTAACAGCCCAACAAAGCTCGTAAAAAAAAGAAAAAGAAAAGACTTACTTCAAAATAAGGTCCATAGTTAGGTCTTTCGAAAATGCATGAATAGCGAGACATTGTCTATCAAGGCACATATTTGAAATAAAATCTATTTGCTGTCTATAGTAATTAAGAATCTTCGAGTCGTTTTTTCGACCTAATTCGTTTTTAGCTTCAGAAGCAATATGAGTAATCACCCTTTGCTTCATGTTTTCTCCCCAGGCAAGGGCCAATTGAAGCTCAGGATTTTTTTTTTTGACCAGATTCATCCACTTCGTGACCAGATTCATCCACTTCGTGTACTTCAACAAAACTAAAAATAAGAGTAGATATTTATTAACAAGAGAATTAAGGGATACTTAGTACATGAGGGCAAGGGCTAATAGAAGTTCGTTTATTATTTCTGTGCCAGATTCATCCACTCCGTGTAATAAAATCGAAGGCACTATCTGAAATCCAGCTGATATGCCTAGTTAACATTGAGATTCTCTGGTCTTTCAAAGAAAATTTCGAGAAAAACAGAAGATGAAGTCTCCTATATACACCTCTCTAGAAAACAAAACCAATTTTTTTTTGCAATACTTGGATAGTTTTTTTGCATCATTTTACAAATGCTGAAGCCATGCCTGGAAACTCCACAAACTTTGGTCCAAACACAACTCTCCCCGGGCCCACCCTGCAGTGGCAATTCTTGATAAATATAGCATGGAAATTCCATCGGCTTTGAGTTGTTTTCTTCTCGGGTAGCTTTTGTGCAGCGAGGAGTTGTTAGTAGTGTACTCACATGAATAGCACGATTATCCCTCAACGTACTGCTTCAACAGAAACTGACGTGGATGAATAAGTTACTACATCAATATTAATAGACTTTAATTATTGTTAAACCACCGAACAGTTAGAATTACCTGCAATAAAACCATAGTGAAAAGAATGTCAGTTGATATGAACAGCAGACAGATAAAGCACAAACAAAATTATTTAAGCACTCATAGTCGTATTAGAACTAAGTCTTTTCAAGGCACAAGCAAAAATCGGAAAGAAAACCTGAATAATAAAAAATACTCAATAAAATTTACAGGTTTGAGAATGAAGAATATGCTTAAATTACATTAATCGAAACAACCAACCTATTAATTTACACTTTGTTGCTAGTTCTTTTACAGATCTGTTATTGTCTCCAATAAAAATTAGCATTGAATTGTGTCTCACTTTGTAACAGATAGGTTGGTTAAAATAACCTCCAACCGACAGTATGTTTATTGATCAACAGTGTAATGTAGGTAACCGAAACTCTAAAAACGGAATTTTGATAACAATAAATATATCAAAATAATTTGCTTCTTATGCTGATTCCAAAGATTTGAAGTTCATTACTTTCAATTTTACTCATCAAAAGCTATGAGTCTGGAAATAGTTACCTGATTTTCGAAAAAGGGAGGAAACACCACCAAAAGTCAAAAGATCTTAACAAAACTCCCACCATCAGATTCAGCATATCAGAGAAAGAGATTCCAAGCTCTTGTCTCCAAAAATGTGAATTTTGCATTTTCTGGCAGGTGGAAGGGGATTTCCTGTTATGATTTGAAAGACAGTCAAAAATTAAACAAATAAATAAAAAATTCACAGAAAGTAAGATGCAGCATTAAAACTTAAAACAAACAGAAATTATTCTGTATGTGAGGGGGGCTGCCCTTTCCTCAACGCTCGCTCTTCACGCTTAAGTTTGACTTTTTTCCTGATTCTTTAAGAAAGACTATTCAAACACAAGGGACCTTATTTTGAATGAGAAGTATTTTTAAAGAGCTTAAGACTTTTGCGTAAAGAGCGAGGGTTATGAAGGTGCAGCCCCTTTATGTAAAGAATAATTTCTGTTCGTTTCAAGTTTTAATGCTGCTCCTTACTTTCAGTTGAATTTTTTTTTTTTGATTTATAAATTTAATGTAACCAACTAGGTAAAAGTTTTAAAACAAATGAGGTTTTAGGCACTCAATCATATAAATGCCAACAACTATGCAACATCCCATCGAGCAAAGTTATGCGCACTAGCTCATTCTTAAGATAGTACTGCAGTAGTTCTAACTATATGAATACTCACGGCAAGATAACATAATAGAATATGTAAAAACAATACATGTATCAAGTTATGTGCATCTATAAACACATATAAACATATATGCCACATTTGAGCTCTTTGCAATTGATCAGATACAAGTTTAAAAACTTCAGAAAGCAGCAAGCTGCGACGAAGGAATATTAATTCGCCTTTTATATCATGTTATACTTGAAATAAAGCGTGGAGTGAGCAATGAATGGCCAGGGCTTCGGACCCTTAACAAGTCATCGCCTTTCTGTTTCTTGGATAGTCTCTCTTTACTGGTATGTTCAGGGACTGTTTAAATAAAACGGATGTAGAAGTGCTAAAAAGGGCGTGGGGGGGCTGTTGAAGAGAGAGAAGTCGGTTAAGGAAATATGTTAATTCTGTACTTCTGGAACCCAATGCCCATCCTCAGGGGTGCTGCTGGGGTCCTGCTTCTACTCATTTACTCGCGTTCATGAAGGGTATTATGTCTCAGCCTCACAGCAGAATTTCGGCCGAATCCCATTTTTGACTTTAAAGTTAATTTGAAACATCACCTTAAAAAATTACAGCCAGAAACAATATTCTGCATGTGAAACGCCAAATTTCTAGTTCCAAAACTTTGAAAGTTCCAGCACAGCTGATCAGAAGCACAAGAAAGGCCAAATCACTTAAGTTAATGGCTGTCTTATTTCGTGGCTCCTAATTTTTCTGCGATTAATATTATTTTAATAATATTTAATATTATTTTTATATAGTATGATTTGAATAAATATCAAGAAACATAACAAATACACAAAACACAATACAAAACAAATGAAACCTTTTTTTTCAATCAGAACTTTGTAGATAGCTGCTTTCAACAGGTCAAGTACTATTTTGAAGGATTGGGTAACTGATAATCTTATAGTACCCAAAACGAGCGCATCTTTGTGTTAAGGTCGCATTATTGGAGCATTTGATTCCCGCAATTTAGAATTGACCTCGGCTGGCCATTTCCAAGCAACAATTCAAGGGTAATTAACTGTTGTACAGCATCATAAAAGAGACGAAGATGAGAAACGCTATTTGAAACACAGGCGAAACAAACCAAATTCTCCTGCTTTTTGTCACACCAAAGAGAAATCAGACGAATCACGTGCATACATTAAGCAGAACGCAATACGCGCTAAATTTTTTTTGGAAGGTTCTGTATTTTGGTGGTTCTGATTAATACCATTAATTCTGTTTCATTCTGGGGATATCCTGTGTAGGACACAGATAAAGAGAGTAAAAATTCAGAATTTTGTAATGTGGGCTAAAAAAAGTCCTTGAAAAACAAAATGACGATGTTTAGAAGGCTACAATGCATATTTTCAAATAGACGATAATATTGTACTAAGAAATTTTTATATTTGTCAAATCCAAAAAGGAACAAATTCCATAGAACCATTCCAGAAATAGAACAACTTTATTATTTTGCCTAAAATAGAAAGTCAGATCTAGGGTCTGAGTAGGCATGTTTTATAATTTTTATCGACAAAAAAATTTCGGTTTATTCCAAATCTAAACGCATTTCATAATTTTCGTTAAACAAAGCTTGAACTAAGACGGTGATTGTTTTCCCCGTTAATGTAAATAAGTCCACCTTGACTTGTTCACGCAAATTTTACGGGGAAAACTACGTATTACAGGTTAAATTGTATCGCTAATAAAAAATACCGAACAAGAAGAAAAAAAGAAAAATAGAAGAACAGAAGAAATAGAAGAAAGAACAATAAATACCTGGTAGATATTTATATATCACGGTTGGCATTCTTCAAAACACTTTTACAAATTAACTCTTGCGTGGCAGGAATGGCAGTGTGATTTGAAACACAGAGAACGCTCAGGTAGTCCAAAAACCTGGAGTCCCACTGACTAGCATTATCACGAACGAGTCCAACAAACGTTTCTATTTCGGTTTCGGTTACATGCTTCTCCATTAGCTTCCCATTGTTGTGAAGTAAGGCAGTGATTGTTTCCTCAGCCAGTATATCATGGCCAATTTGCTTCTGCATAAATCCAAAATATTTGGCAATGTACTCCTAGAAAGACATTCATTTGAATAAATTATACTTTAAAAGGGGTTGAACAAATTTCGAGGGGAAGTGGGCGAATAAGAAAAGAACAACACCTATTTTGTTTTTCAAAAAGTAAACATGATTGATTTTAAATATTGTGCTGAAATGATTATAGCCATGAATTTAAATATAAAAATAAAACTTCAATTTAAATATGAATTCACATATTTAATGTGAATGTCTTTATATTCAATTTTCAATTAAATTTTTCATCCTTTAAATAAATTGAAAAAAAATTAAACATATTTTTAATTATTTTTTTTTAATAAAAATAAATTAAAGCTTAAATATAAAACTCGAAACACCGAAACTTCGTCAGCATACCACTACTATCAAGATTAAAACGACCCATAAAAAAATATTAATAATTAATCAAAATAACAGAACTTGGAAACAATTTGAAAAAGATCTATATATATATATATATATATATATATATATATATATATATATATATATATATATATATATATATATATATATATAATATATATATATATATATATATATATATATATATATATATATATATATAGATATATATATATATATATATATATACATATATATATATATATATATATGTATATATATATATATATATATATATATATATATATATATATATTATATATATATATATATATATATATATATATATATATATATATATATATATATATATATATATATATATATATATATATATATATATATATATATATATATATATATATAATAGAATAGTTTTATTTATACAAGCAATCATGGTTTAGAAGAAAAATTCTACCTAAATGGCGCTAGTGCTTACAACGAAAACAACAAAAACACGAGACTAACTTATTAAACACTGACATGTAAAAATAATCGAATGAAATGACAAAACGGTTTGTTCTTGGAGTAGGCAATTGTAGTCTCCTCTGTTAGTTGACCTTGTGTTTATCTTATTCCTCATAACTGGTGGTCGAATAAAAAAAAAAGAATATAAAAATATAAGAATGTAAAAAAAGAAGAAAAAACACACACGGTAGTCAACATAACAGAACATGGAATTCAAGTGATCAGATTTAATTGTCAAATCGTTAGTTCTTCCTATAGTATATGTTGCTTTAATATTATCAATCCCATATTAATATTGATCTGCATAGTTATACGACTCAAGCTTCAAGTTAGTTGGTATTCTTACATCCGTTCTCTCCCGCAGCTCGGCATAAAACGTTTATCTCATTGGGATCATCTTTCTGATGAGCCGTATTCGATAGCCCATGAGCCCATACAATCATTTACTTATTTGATTCTTCCGTATAGTATGCAACTTATTCTAATTAACAAGAAAATTCTCTTGTACAGGGTGCAAAACTATTTTTATATTAGCTAAGATAAAATAGTAAAGGATCCGGCACTAAACTAAGGTTAATACCGACACTATAGTCCAGAACGCAGTGCTGATCACCGTTTCATTAAAAAAAAATTCTAATTACTGTTTTTGCTATTTAAATGTGGTTTTAACTATTTTGTTACTATTCATTTATCATTTTTTTATTGTTCAACTATTATTGATATCATTTAAAAAATTATTATTTAAATTATTATTAATTTATTATATAAATTACTATTTTACTATTTAAATGTGGTTTTAACTATTTTACAATGTGTTCCGATTATTCTTACTGTCCCAAGAACCTATATAAAAAAATATATGTTTAATATGTGATTCTAATGTTGATAAATGTTATGTGCGTTCTGAGACCACACAAAGGAACAAAAAGCCACTAAAATTTTCAACATAATGCAAAGAGCGCAGTTATTTCGGCACGACCTCCACGAAGCCATCTTCGATGCAAAAAAAAGGTTTTACACAATCACAAAACGAAGAAAACCATAACTGTAACAAACATAAAGAATAAAATGCAAAAACATAATCAGCCTGATAAAAAAATATGAAAAACCAAAATATGAAACTAAAAAACATGTACAAAAATTTCACCTGGTTTTCACGATAGTTCTGCTGACTGAGCTTAAGCAGGCGATAGCATAATCTACAAAGCATCTTGTAAGCAGAATGTTTGGTGTCCTTCAAATCAGACAGGTTGAATGGTCTCTTGTCTGTGGCCAAATCGGGGAACTAGAAAAAAGAGGATTGTTAGAATTTATATATAGATCGCGCATTGAGCATGTATATATAACGCTCAATGCTAATCAAATATACCAAAGCATGATAAAAATATAATACTTTAACACATTCGGGGGGGGGGGGGTAAATTATATAGCCCCAATTATGTATTTCCTATCTTTTGTCACTTCTCTTTTTCTTGTCTCACGCTAAGGTGAAAGAAACGAAAAAGCCGGTTCTACAATGCGTCATAGCATGAACAACTTGATTGGTCGGGCATGAACAACTTGATACCATATAATTTTTTGGGGTCTTGTTTCTGAGTCATGGCAAATTTTTGTGAGATTTTTTTTTTCTTTAAGTACAAACGATTTGCCTACATTTTTTATATTTTCGATTGGAACTACACCACATCATATCTAGGTCAGTTTTATTGCAATGAATTGCAGTTTTCCAATCCCAATGTTTCTTATAAAAATCAAGCTTTCCAACTGGAGATAAATTATGCCTGTATTTTTGAAATCTTTTTAATTAGCTCATGACATTCGCTTTTAGAATTTTCGAAGTGTATCAAGTTTTAGTTTAATTTATAATTTTAATATGATATTTCTTCGGGGAAAGAAGAAGGCTAGATGGGACCAAAGTTGAAGGTTGGAAAAACATGACCAAGTCCTAAGCTATTACATAAATAGAGATTAGCCAATTAGCCAGATGCGTCGTCTTGAAAAAAAAATTAGAATATCAATTAGTAAAACACTAATTGATTTAGAATTCCGAAATCATACTTAAGGAAACCACAGGTAGATACAGTAATTTCCAATTGACTTTTTACAAGTTTTCATCAGCTATCAATTTCTTAAACTTTTGAAAAAATGGGATCCAAAGAAAAATAGAGACAAAAATAGCCTACCCCTTTTAAAACAGCAAACTACACTGAAAGTCGCAAATACACCTTTTTATTTATTTCTTAGAATAAGTTTTTTTTGTATTTTTATGCTGTTTTTTTTTTAAAGGTTGACAGATTGCCTCAAGTAGTTTGAACATTCTCAATATGGGACTTGTCTTATTAACATTTAAGCTAATGCTATCTTGCTTAATATGCTACTTGATGGCATTTCTCTTCCTTTACTTATTGTGAGGATGGTCCAAATCAGTTTCGTCTAATTTTCATGGAAATTACAATGAAAGTCACAAATGCACGTTTTTTGTATGCTGACCAATGGTATACGCAGCGCAGATTCCGATCTCCTGATTCTCTGCCTTTGGCCAGAAGTGCCATGCGTCATTTGGGGCAAATCATCCGACGCTTCCCGAGAAGCGTCACTTAATCTTAGAAATCCTTTGCCTTTCATTTAAATTGGATGAATTTTTTTTTACGTTTTTATTGTTCATGGTAACAAGAAAGAAAAAACCTAAGTATGAAATGCGTATCGTTTCCGGTAAAGTACCGTTTCCGGTAATTTTTATTTTTTTTATATTTAACCTAATTATTGATTTTAATTTCTGTTCGTTTCAGGTTGTGTTAATTAATTCATAGTACTTTCTGGTCTTCTTAAGCTGAACTTATCAAATTTCTTTAGTTCTGGTCGTCTTTCTGCTTTTGTGTCAAACACTTTTTTTCGGAAAACTTTTTTCAAAATTAATCTTTAAAAGGAAGTATTTTTCCCTTTAGTCGTTTTATTTTTCAATTTCTGTTATTCTTTGGTACTAGATATACTTGGTGTCAAGTGTAGACAACTATGATCCCTATAGCCCCTTTTAATAGAGAGAAAAGAAGAATAAATAAAATTAATAGAGACAAAAATTTTATTTGAAATCTTATTAGAAATTAAAACAAATCTTGTTAATTAGACGACTAGAATTTTTTCTCACGTTTTCACTAATCTATTGTTTTCAATATATTTACTAAATGCAATCTTTGACAATGTGCCTTATTCAAGCGAAGGTTGTCTCACAATTTTAGGTGTAATAGGTCCATTATACATATATATATATAAAAAAAATCCATTCCAAAGACAAATGTTACCCAATAATATTATTCATTAAAGTTTAGTGCTCTAATATCATATTAAAATCTTTTAAAAGAAATTATATTCATTTTGGCCACTAAAACTTTCACTTCGAGAACTATGGTATAAAGGCATTGATAAATTGGTATATAAGGGCTAGAGGTGGGCAACATTTTCTTTCGAGAAATTTATGAAACTAGGGGTTCTGGGAATACTTTACAGGAAATAAGGCATACAACTCAAGCCCCATTTATTATCAGAAATTTTGCACCGACCGTTTATAAAATCCCAGATAATGTTCACAAGACCAAGGTGGAGATTCTTTCTCGCAAAAGAGCAATGAGGAGTAAGCCATTTCTATTTCTCCTTTCTATCTTTTCAATTTTTTAATATGGGATTCTCTCCTATTTCATTTCTTTGAATCCTCTTCATACAATTGAGTCGATGAAAAAGATTGTTTTTCTTCTGCTATTAACGTCCATCGGGACCACACTATTTTGTTGATTTTTTTTCTGTTTGGCATATTTTTTGGTATATTTTTTGCGTTTTGTTTTGAATATCTTTTAGTGGTAGTAAAGCATAGTACACTATATACAATATAACGTACTTAGTATAGGGTAATGAATAAATCATTATTAATATTTTGTCCCCAGATGATCCAATTTATCACAAATATAAGCCTTTCACGCACTTTCTTTTTCAGGAGCTTTTCACTCTTTCAATTCATCTTTTTTTCTCTCTACGGCTAAACTTTGCCAGCTACAAGTGTAACTAAACTGAATTCTAAATTCGAGATGGCTCGGGATACAAAAATAATGAGCCTTTTTTGCCTTGCAGGTCTTTTTACACACGGTCATTAGTATGCGTTGCTTAGATAGGTCAATACAAATATCTTTGAGTATTGACAAAACTGATCTTGTATGGATCTCACTGCAGGGACATTAATTTACACTAACGATAATTATGTGAAAAATAATTAACTTTCTTTATAAATGAAATATTTCGTTGTAATTTGGGTCTACTTATTGCAAATAATGTTTTCTAACTGCAGGGTTTTCTATGAATTTATTTTCAAAACAGGAATTTAGATTCAAAAATTACTTTTGTTTTACAACCAGCCATTTCATCTTATTTGGCAACCCAAAAGCTTAAGTTTATGAAAAGACATATCCAGATAGACTATACCAGACATACCCAGATAAAAAGTTGTGTTTTTTCTTTTCTTGTGTGTGAATTTTTTAGATTCATCAAGCTCAGGTCAGAACACTTTCAATTGATCTTTAAAGAATGAAAAGAAAACTTGAATTACTTCAAAATATTTACTTCAAGTCCTCAAGATTGAGAAACAGAGAAAATCATAAGAATCAAGGACTACGAATGCGTAGGGCATATTTTATATATAGCTCTACCTTCTTGTATTTTTAATTTTTTTTTTTAATATGAGCAACTCCGAAAATCTGATTTTTCATATAGCTATTAGATAACAAGCAATATGACACCTCAAGAATCATAAATATGTTCTTCACGACTATCTATTACTGTTGGTCGTTGCTACACTGTCGCAAATTTTTACTGCTAGATAATTTGTCTTAACAATGAATTCTGATGGTAAATTACAATCTTAAATAATAAGCAATATCACGCGTACCTCAAGAATCATAAATAAATACTTCAAAATCGCCTGCTATTGTTGGTAATTATATTGTTGCTATTAAAGTGACAATAACTCTTGCTGTTATATTCTTGGCCGGGTACTACTATGGTGTTAGTAAATTGTACCCTTTTGATACTAAGAAATATTACATGTACCTCGAAAATCATAAACAGAAGCTTCAGAACAACTTGCTACTATTGGTAATTATAGTGCTGCCATTATACTGCTGGTAATTTGTACTGTTATGCAAGTAGCCTTATACTGTTACACTATTGTTAATTTGTAATGTTAGAGCATAAGGGAGATCGCACCTACCTCAAGAATCCTAAAAATGGGCTTCAGGATTTCCTGTTCTCTGAGTATTTTCTGTCTATTTCGATTCGGATTGGTTATGACAAGTTCCAATGCATCTGGACGATTTTGCTCTGTCTCCAAATTTGCAATGAAATATATAACTTCTTGTGCAAGAGATATGACACGCATAGAAAAAAACCATAAAGAGAATTTTAAATAAGAAAATTGGAAAAAAAAGATTAATGTAAATTTCAAATTGAAGATTCAAAAAGTAGATTTTGAATAAAATAACTTGCTAAATTTTCGATTTACGCTTACAAACTAACAAACTGACTTTAAAACTTTCAAACTAACTTTAAAAATTATGAACTTATAAACCAACTTTAAAACCTACAAATTAACATGTTAACTTTAACTTGGAGATAACAATTTAAAATTAGAAAAGAGAGTAGTAATAGAGACATCAGTTACACGCTTTGTTGTGACTTAGGAAGGAAGGCAGCGGACGTATGGCCAAAACAGATAATTGGGTACCGTAGAAAGGGGTAACTTTGAACTTTAGGGGTAACTTTGAACAAAATCAGTCACAAACATTGTGCTCTCTATCGCCCGACAGTGGAATTGATCGTTCGAACTTATTACTAGATTATTGCCAGATGGCGCCTGAATCACTTGGTAGTTCTTGAAATCAGAAATGGACAAAATTTTATCTTGTTAATTGCAAGAGAATTTGAGCCGTTCAAAACTGTGAAAAAATGCTAAAAGTAAGTTATCCTTTTTTACTTACATAAACTAAACTAGGATTTTCGTTTTGACATTTTTCTATAGCTGAGGAGCCGAATGGTTAGGTTTTCTGGTGAAATCTCTTCCTAATTCCACAGGTTCAACATGGCGGCAGTGTTCAATGTTTCCTGCAAGTATTTTGTTTTTTCGGGGTAACTTTGAACATTTGTTCAAAGTTAGTCTTGTCTTTTTATAATATGGATTTCAATGTTCTGTGCTGGCCAATAATTAAAATTTGCGTTGAATTGATGTAATAATAATAATAAGTTATTTTTAACCCAATTTTAAGCAAAACCAGTGGAGTAAATTACACTAAAAAGATTACACTAAAAGTGTTCGCTCTGCTTTTCAGACCTTTAGGAAACCATTGCGAATCTGTTGATACCAGGAAAACGCAAATCAAGCTGAGCTGATAAACTTGGTTTTAACTACTGATTATATTTTGGACCACTTCCTAATTCTTTCAGGCCTACTTTTGTTTCTTCTTAGATGGAAGTCCGTTAGCAATCAGTGGGAGTGGTGGGGTAAATCTCATCTGCCAAAATTGAAGTTTCTGTATTATCTTGCTCTAATAGAGCTTTCATGAACAATTTGCAAGAGTCGTCTTTCTCAGCTTGCTGTGAAAGACGGCTGACAATTGTAGATAAAAATTGGTGGGATTTTCGCCGTCTCTGTTAGAAAAACCTAGAATTATAAAATTATTCGAGTTGTACATATTATTCCTTTGAAAATTTTGGTCTTTATTTCCTTCTGGTTTCATCGTTGCCGAATACCCCTCCAGAATAATGAATGAAACAAAGGGAGAAATATCCCCAATAATATGTGGAAATGCAGAAGGCGAACTGCTTCCACCATTCGTGTGCTATAAAGCTGAGGGCATGTTTAGCTCATCGCGTACAGGAGGCTCTAAAAGAGCTCGGTATGCTGTATCTAAGTCTGGATGGTTTGAGAGCGAAGTTTTTGAAGAGTGGTTTATGTCGCTGGCACTCCCTCACCTGAAGAAGAGAGCAGAAGTGAAAGTTTTGTTGGGTTAAAACCTTTCTTCCCACTTTTCTGCCAAAGTACTGAAAGTCTGCAGAGAAAACAACATTTGCTTTGTATGCCTCCCCCAAAACACTACAGATATACTGCAACCAGTGGACGTTGCTTTTTTCGCTCCAATGAAAAAAGCATAGAGAAAAATGCTTGATGATTACAAAATGGACAACCCAAACGAAACAGCGGTAAGAAAACACAAATTCTCCCAGCTTTTAAGGCTACTCCTGGAAGCCACAAATGGAAAAGAAAATCTTAGAAATAGTTTTGCTAAGTAATTTTCACGCTCCAGAGACCTCCAGGACCACCCACTTTCGGCCCAGCATACTCCGCACAAGGTTGCGAACAATGTCAGAAAAGTTTTATTGGATATCCTGCAAGCCCGCAGATTTAAAAAATCTGTGAGGAACGTCACGCGCAAACGTCTTAGCGTTGCACCAGGGAAAAGTATGGGATACGCAGAGGATTCAAGTCATTCAAGTTGCGAGTCCAACATGACTGACGTTCCAACAGGATGCGAGAGCGAGTCTGAAGTGGAAGTTGATGAGTCGTCGAGCGCTGGGATCTCTATGCTGTCGAGCGGGGCAGTCGCCACAATGGGTTCAAACTACCCACCAACCTCTGTGGATGGACGTTGGTTCATCGCGAAGTTCTTCATGGGCCATATTTACAAGTATTTTGTAGTTTTGGAGGTAGATGCTCCTTCCTCTTACGGCTAGCTAAACTTGATCTGCCAGCGAAAAAACAAGAATGGATCCTTCTATTTTCCCAGGGTGAAAGACTCAGCATCAATCCATCCTGACCAGGTACAGGGAGATTTTCCAGCCCTCCGACTCACTCACGACGCAAAATTTGTATTTTATCATGACTTTGGTCAGCTGACACTGCACTAATTTGACTCTCTTTTGCCTTTTTATTTTAGAAGTAATGCTTTTCTCCCAGTAAACGAGTTTTTTTTTTTAACTAGAAGTCTTACGCCAGAAGAACTCATCGACTGTTCAAAGTTACCTGTTGAAGTGTTTGAGTGTTCAAAGTCAAACACCCCTTGAGGTATTATTGAACACCATTTTTAGATAGGTGTAGCTCTAACAATATGAAGACTAGCAGTTTGGGACAGTTGCTATTCGGTGCAGAATGACGTATTCCCCAAACGCCAAAAATAGTTCTGAGTAAATACTAGTGTAAAGAAAAATATCGCAAAAAAACCTCAGTTTTCCACGATTTTTAGTTAAAGTTACCCCGTTACACGGTACTGAGCGATAGACTTTTCCAATTCTGATGTTATTTTCGGTCTCCTCATACTTTATAATTAGGAAACGACCTTAATTTACCTAATACCGCACAAATTAATATTATGATTTTCCATCCCCCTCCGACCTTGCTTAGGTGGACATGGGGTACTAAGTGTTTAAATTTCCCAATTCTGATGTCATTTCCGGTCTTCCCAATCTTGTTTTAATAGGAAATGACCTTTCAATTCAGAAAATATTTAGAAGTTCAAATTCAAGATTGCCCCCCTTTTCCCCTATTTTCCCTGAAAAAAGAGGGACTTCTGCACGGCCGATTTTGGCCAATTTTGGGAAGGATAGATAAGTAAATTAAGCCAAAAGCATGGCCATGAATACATAAAAGAGCACAAATATAATGAACTTGCATCAGCCATCATCAACAAACACTTAAATAAAACGTATATTGAAAAACAAGTTTTCTTTTCGTTCGACTGAAAGGAAGGAACAGCAATACAGCTTAGAAGTATTAGACATTAATTCATATATGTGGGAGAGAGGTGCTGCCCCTTCGTCGGCACCCTCTCGTTACGCTAAAATTTGACCTTTTGTCATAATTCTTTAAGAAATACGGCTCAAAAACAAGAGCCGTTGACCCGTATGTTATTAAGGAAATTTTTCTTAACATTTTGATGCCAAAAAAACACTTTGCTCAAATACCGAGGTTTTGCCCTTTTCTTTCATAGTTTTACTCGACTATAGTAGCACTAATTAAAATCAAGCAGTACCTGTTATAATCACGAAGTCTTACAGTCGTTATAACCAGTTGTTCTGCCTTTCTAAAGATTTTGTTTTTACTTTATATACATCTTGGGTTTCCTCTAGAAGCTTTCTTTTCACTGCAACAAATGTAGAACTTGAAGTTTCAAAAGAAAGCTAGTGCTAATTCTTTGCCGATTTATATTCCGTATTTTAACACAAGAGTAGTCATAAACATCAGTCGCAGTTTTTATGTAGTAACTAGAAGTTCTTGTAGATACTCGGATAACATCTTTCAAGTTTTTCCCAAGAATTGTCATTTTATCCAAAAGCTACCATTGAAGAGGTTGATTCAAAAATACTCTTGAAAATACTTGAAGAACATTTTACGAGCAAACCATCGTCTCTATTAGTTGTTTATAGAAGTTGCTTTTTCTCGTTTTTTACTCCATTCTTCAAAATAGAAAGGTTTATAAACGTCCCACGTAAAGTCAAAAATTCTTAAGATTAAAAATTTGGTTTAAGAGGTGCGAAACACAAAAATAGTCAGGGGTGGATTTTGTTTTCCAGTTTTTCTAATATTTTAAAGATATTTCATCAGCTTTTTAAAACTTAAAATAGATTTTGAAATCTGATCCAGTTTTCTTACCCCAAAAATAACACAAAAATTCTAACGACCGCAGCTTCCATGTAATATTTTCTGTAAGTTTTTTGTCGAAAACATTGGAAATTTTCCAAAAAGATCTCAATAAATTCTTACAGAAAAAGTCAATGTTAGAAAAGATATGAAATAATTTTCATAACTTTTCTGGTCTTTCTAACTGATAGACGTTGTTAAGCCGAAGACTGTCTGCTTTTTATTATTATTATTATTTATTTATTTTTGCATTCCCACCCTTCCCAAAAACTTACCAAATTGGTTGAGCAAAAGCTGTGTGGGATAGAGCAATTTCGACAACCGACTTGAAATGATGGCGCACTATCTGGTAAGGATCTCTCAATAATCATTATCCAATAAACAAAAAGTAAAATTTTATCGAAAATAAGTTACTAGTGTTTCTGTTTGATCACTTAAGTACTCTCCTTTTCCATTCATCATAGCCACCGATTAGCCATCAAGTGGTATCGATAGGCATCAGCCATCCACTTATAGCCATCAAATAGCCACCGATTTTCTCCTATTCAGAGGCTCTCATTGGTTGTACGCCTATTTAATGGACTTTAATATAATACGATTTAAAATTTAGGAATTAATTAGGGTTTAACTTAATAGAATTTAGGATTTAATTAGGACTTAAAATTAGGATTTAATTTAAATAAGGTTCAAAATCCTACTTATTTTACAGGGCTGGGAGTGCTTGGACCGGTTTTATCCTGTAGAAGTAAGTAACTATACAGAAAAAGAGTTTTTATGTACTCTGGACTACCTGAAAGAGAGAAACTGGATACAACATCCACAGGCTTTGACGGAAGAAGGAAGAGATCAATTAGCTTTTCTACCAGGATTCAATCCATTGCAGCTCCAGTATATAGTAGACGCGTTATAGTTTCTAATAATAAAAATTTTTGTTCCAAGAAAGTTTCATATCGTTCCAAGAAAGTTTCATTCTACAGCAGGGGAAGTATGGGGAACTGACATAGAGAGGAGACTCTCGTTTGTTTCTGAGAATATGAACAACCAACGATACGCAGTGTTATCTACCAAAATCATAAAGTTTATTATAAAAAATAAAACCTTGTTAGAAACATTAGTTGCATTAATTTTATATCTCTTTTTTAATTTTGATTAATATTAGATCAAAGATATAAAATAACCGCCTTTACCAAAAGGGCACAATGGGTATATATGTGTACATTTCCCTAACAAGTTTATAATCAACCAATAATAGAAAAAAAAAACAAATAGAGTATATGCTTACAATCAGAAAACTTCTGGAGGAGTCTAAATAAACCTGGACTTTACTTGAAATCCTAATTTTAGTAATTAAGATGAATTCTGTTTCAAATTTTCTAGTTCTGACACTGTATTTTGAGTGGCGGCTGAAGTTTTTAATTCCGATCAAATTTAAAAAAAAAGTTTTTTTTTAAATGAAACGAAAGAGCAACTATTATTCTGAATAAAGATTTTTCCGTATATGAACGGGCAACCCCTTCCTCGGCCCTCGTTTTTTACGCTAAAGTCTTAAAGTTCTTTGAAAGTACTTCTCATTCCAATTTAACGGCCCTTGTGTTTGAGTAGTCTCTCTTAAATAATTAGGACAAAAGTCAAACTTCAGCGTAAAGAGCAAGGGTTGAGGAATGGGCAGTCCCCTCATATACAGAATAATTTTTGGTTGTTTTAACTTTGAATGTTGCTCCTTACTTTCAGTTAATAAAATTTATTCCTTAAATTTAATTCCTAACCGTTCTCGAAATCACATCGAGAAATCCTCTTCCTTTCCCCATCCCCACAGAAAATTATCCCCGTGGAAATCCCCTCCCCCCCCAAAAAAAAGAAATAGCATATTTACCAATAACAAATACTACATGGGAATAATGGAAAATTGCGTAACTTAGAGCCCTTTTCCCAGGGACTTTAGGGTGGGGGGCTACAACTTTTTCGTTCAAATGAGCCCTTTCTCGGTCTTCTACAATCATTGATTTGATACGATTACCCCTGGAAAAAAAGTAAAATAAACACCCGTGATTTTTCTTCTGGCAAAAACAAATGTGAAATTGCACATTTTTTTTACATACGAGCTTGAAACATCTCTGATATCTCTGATATGATATGCTAAATTTATTGGTGTGATTTTCATTAAGATCGCTTGGCTTTTTGGGGATTTTCCCCCTTTTCGAAAAGCAAATTTCCCCAATCTTTTAGATTTTGATGCATAGCATTAAACTTAATAAATGTTATGTAAATAACATTATATTAATAAACATTATTAATATATATTTGGAATCAGCATAAAAATACAATTCTTTTGATGTATCCATTGTTATCAAAATTGTATTTTTCAGATTTCCGATTACTATTTGGCCGAGTCGTTCCTTACTAGCAGTTCGACACCACGAACTGTTTGATTAATGCCAATGTTAAAGTGTCATAGTTTCATGTTTAATCTGTTCTTCACATTATTTGGGTTAAGGGTGATGAAGTAAGGGTCGACCATTACCAATAGTTATTTTGCCTACCGCCTACTAACCCCCTCTACCTCCAAAGTGTTCAGAGTACTTGTGCCGTTGGTTGAGATCCACCTATCGTAGGTCATCATTATGGCATACTTGACGTTTTATTTCATCCTGAGAAAGGAATCCTTGCTTTATTGAGGAGTAAATAGAGTGATTCTTTGTCTGCCTTTCTAAGCCTAAAAATCTATTTGTATAAGTTCCTACGTTTGGCACATCGATTTTTAATAAAAGCCACCTCCAGTACCCACTTAAGATACGTTTAACTAAACTAGTTTTTTTGGATAATTTCTAAGTTAGGAAATACTTTCTATTCAGGAATAAGCTCAAGATTAATTCAGTCCTTGAAATTTTTAAGATGAAAAAAAAAATTAAAATCACAAAAATATAATGACGATATAACTGCTTTAATAAGCATACTGTAAAATTACATATTAATTCTGGTTAGTATGGTGCCTTCATTGAACGATTGTTTTTTCGCAGCTTTTTAATGCTTTGTGAAGCTTGTGTTTGATGTCTCCAGAAGTTTTCAAAAATTCATGAAGCTTGTTGACATTACTCTTTAACTCTGCTACTTTCTCTATTTTTTGGCTGCTCGCGAAAAATTTGCTGTCTGACTCTCCTGTGACCTTAAAAACTGGATCTTCACTTGAAGCATGTTCTAGATCTTCAATGATCTGAAAGGAGATATGGCATGTAGAGTGTGATTGTCATAACAAGACAAAAATATTGATACATCTTTCCTGGTGATTTATGAATTAAAAATAAAAATTGGTAGCAATTTAACCTTGTTTTGTGCTCCTCGGAATCAGAGTTATGCATGCTATGTTTTGAATGCTTTACCAAACATCGGTAATCGTAATTCAACACACAAAGAAACATGCGGAAATTCAGGCGAATGTTTCTGTGCAGCTCAAAGAAGTAGAAAGAAGAAGTTAAAGAAAAAAAAGGAGATACGGATGGCGGGTGAAAAAAAAGCTGATAAAAATAACCGTTCTTTATTGGAATTAATTTTAAAAATTGCACAAAAAAAGTTTTTTCAAAGAAAAGTAAAGAGCTACATTAAACCAAAAATGAGCAGAAATAAAGTCAAATTATAAAACTATCACAAATCACCATCAATAAATAAATGAAACCCAAAACGAACAGAAATCGTAATAAATAATCGAGTCAAACTCATAACGAGCAGAAACGAAGATGAGTAGGGCTGACGACACCCATGCCTTCTAAAGATCAGAACATTATTTGCACTTTCTTAAAGTGCTAACGTTTAAAAAGTATTTTGTTTTTAGTAAACTGGCAAAAAGGGGTAATAATGTGTAAACAATGAGTGAATTTCAAAACTTTCAGCCCTTGCCCTGGGGGCTATGGGGGGTTGAGATTCCCAGAGACATATTTTTTGGACCTTTCAACTATGCTGAACAAAATAGCTGTCTCAAAATTTGATTGGATGCCTTTGGGAAATAAAAAAGTGTGGGAAAGGGCTGGTTGCCTTTAATCACTTTTGATTTTTAAAAAGAGCATTAGAACTTTCAATCTTCAATTGAATGAGCTCTTTCCAAAGTTTCCACGACAAATCCTTCTATGTGAAGTACCTTGGTAAAAAAAAATAATGCTTGTGCCCATTTTGCTCTTTACCTTGGTTACCTTTTGGTTAGTTCAACATCCTCCACAACAAGCCCTGTAAGTTTCATCTTCATATTTCAAGCCGTTCCTAAGGTTTTGCTCATACGTACTTTTGAGAGCTTCCATGCATACAGCGTGTTTTGATTCTTTTAAACATCTCTTTCAATATTCCCTGAAATTTTAACCTTCATACCCTTAGCTGTAGTAGTAGTCACAGTAGTAGTTAATGTACTGCTAGTAGTAGTAGTAGGACTAGTAGTAGCAGCAGTATTATGCACATATTGTCTTTTGGTCAGTTGAACATCCCCCTCGTTAAGCCCTGGAAATTTCAACTTAATACAATAAGCCGTTGCTATGATGTTGCCGATATTCCCTTTTGATAGCCTGCACACTCATAGTGTGTTTTAATTTAGTTCAAATTCCCCCTCAAAATTTCTGAAATTTTCACCTTAATACTCTTAGCTTTAGCATTAGTTGCAATAGAAGCAGTAAGTGGAGTTGTTGTAGTGGTAGCAGTATTAGTAGTAGCGTGCACATATTGTCTTTTGGTCAATTGATCTTCTCCCCAAGTTTAACATCCCGTCATGATGTTCAGGAAGTTTCAGCTTGACACAGTAAGCCGTTGTTGAGACATTGCTGATACATCTTTTTGACAATCTGTATGCACATAGTATGTTTTAAATTAGTTCAACTTTCCCCTCAACATTTCCTCAAATTTTCACCTCAATATCCTGTGCCTTAGTGGTAGTTGCTTCAGAAGTAGTAGTTGTAGTAGCAGTAATAGTAGCGGTGTTAGTAGTAGTAGCGTGCAAATATTGCCTTTGCAATCATTTGATCATCCTCCTCATCATTCCCTGAAAGTTCCAGCTTGATATACTCAGGCATTCCTGAATTACGCTCTTTTGACAACCTGCACGTTCAAAATGTGTTTTGATTTAGTTCAACATTCCCTGAAAGCTCCACCTGAATGCTCTTAGTCTTTCTGAACTCTCTTCTCCAATAACAAATACTATATGTAAACAATGGGCGATTTGCATAACTTACAGCCCGAGGGCTGTGGGCGTGGACATCCCCAAAGGCATAGTTACTAAACCTTTCAACTTTGTTGAATAAAATGGCCATCTCAAAATTTGATTGGATGTGTTTGGGAATTAATGGGCGTTGGAGGGGGACTGGTTGCCTTCCAGTCACTTTCGACTCTTAAAAAGGGCACTAGAACTTTCAATTTCCAATCGAATGAGCTCCTTCCGAATTTTCTACAACTCTCCTATACGAAGTGCCTTGGTGAGAAACCAAGGCACATTAGATTCAAACAAAACTAGTAATCAAATAGAAAAACATAATTCTGGAAATATACCGGCGGATTTTTCCTTCAGCTGTTTTCATTATATTGTTTAGCATCCAGGAACATTTTGTGATACTAAATACTCATTTTTTTTGTTTTTTTTGTTTTGCAAAAAACTTTTGAATTATTAAATCAACTCAGAAATGATCATTTCAAAAAGATAAAAAGATTTCACGAGTTAATTTTATTTTAAATTAATTTAAAATTTTATTTTGATTAATTTTATGCTATTACATAGCAACAATTAGAATGCTCTTATCATGACCATATTTCTTTTCTCAAGAAAATTTTCTTCCTGCTCTCTTAGCTCAACTTTCCACCAGCCACCCCCCATCTTTTCTTCTTCCTTGGCGTTTTTTTTCCAGTTTCAATATAGTTTTTTTGCAGCTTGCATTGGCACTGCGAAATAGTGAAAGCACTTCAACTAGCCTTGAAGTTAGTGTGAATAAAGTGGGCAATAAAGTGTGAATAATGTGAAAGAACAATGAAACGCAAAAATAACTGCCAAATCCTGCTTTCCACAGAGGGACTTTGATTAGCTTCGACTTTATATAAGACATGGAAAAATATTCCGTTACTAGTAAAATTTCAGACTCTAATGTATTAGTTTCAATAGACATGTCCCGCCCTTCAGGAAGGGGATCTGATGATTTTCTACGGGGGGGGGGGAAGGATACAGACACAAAAAAGATACATTGCTAGACTTCGTGGAGGGGATGTTTGAACAAATCGCAGAGGAAGAGCTTTTCTGCCTACCGTCCCTCTTGGGCTTAGGTACGCCAATACAGGAAGATGTTTATCTAATCCTTTTTTTTCAATAAGACCAATATACATCCGCACATTAATATTATTATTAGCTTCAAAGGAACACACAGACTTGATCTTATTGGGATGAGGTCTTAATATTTTCTATAGGAGGGGATGGTTATTCCCTCCCCTTGTGGGTAGTTATGAGTAAAATATGCAAGGATGGAAAGGCCCAGGTATTGGGCCTTTTTTACAGGGACAAATAGCAAGCCTGTTCCCCAACCTTTCCACAGCAGGGATCGATCCCTGGGTTCAAGTTGAGGATGTGCTACCATAGTATATTACAGCATTACAAAAATAGGACAAAAAGAAGAGCAGATAGACAGCTTACCCGGACAATAAATTCAGCAGCTTGAATTCTTACTGATTCCATGTCCAGCAGTGGCGTTAATATGCTATTCAAGAAAGCATACTAAAAAGAGAAAAGAGGACAAATTCAATACTTTTAGAAAAATATTAAGGCAATTTTTTATTCAGATAGTTGCAAGCACAGTATCTTAGTGCAGTAATTGAGGAAAAACAATACATTCAGTATTAAATTCGTTTCTGGAAACAAGAATAACCGTGTTGCTTTCAAATCAATTGATTTTATGATGTTGCTATTTTGAACTCGTTGTAGCCAATACCCGTTGTAGCTAATAATGTGTCGTCCAAGACAAGGCCAAGGAGCTACAAAATGCCGCCGGTAAAGATGACATTGCGGCACTGCATAAACATCCCTTAGAACTTGCTTCCAAGAAACCCACCTCAGTCAGTCCCATAGTTGCTCCCGTGGGTCCCCCTCACCAGATGAAACAACCCAGCTTGAGAGAGGGAAAGATCACTTCTCCATCCTCCTGACGTTTACGCTGTCCCAGCTTCTGACCAGGATCTGGTAGTGACTGAATCGTTTGCGCATGCGATTCCACTTGGTAGTCATGATGAAGAGCCATTTTTCCCCGACGAAATCAGTAAAGCCATGAAGAAACTGCAAAAATAACCGTGCCCGGTTGCTGTAGAATAGCTGCCAAACTCCTGAAGTATGAGGGCCCTGTTTTGCTGCTGTGGCTCCAAACACTGCTCTGCATAGTGTGGCACACGAAGATCATTCTGAAGGATTGATAATCTGGAATAGTTCTGCCATTATGGAAACAGAAAGGATCCAGGAGCCAATTTTCTAACTATATAGGCATAACGTTGCTCTCCGTACTCACTAAACTGATTGTAATGACCCTCCTCGAGTCGTGCTCCAGTATGATTCAAATAAACAAACAAAGAGGATTAATGCCCGGCCATTCCACAAGTAAACAGATGTTCACTCTGTGGAAAGTGACAGAAAAGTCGCGGGAGCTTCTACAGAAGGTGTACATAGGCTTCATCGACTTCAAAGCCGAGTTTGACTCTGCAGATAGAAAATCTCTGTGCCTCATACTCAGAACACCCTCGAAGAACTTGGTGCAGTGCTGAAAGCCATGAGAGAAGAAGCTAGCAAAGTCGGGGCCAACATCAGCTGGAGAAAACGAAAACAATATTTATTGATCAACAATCATCTCAACCAACCATCCCCTCCTGCAGTCGAGGTATGCCAAAACTAAGTAACTGTCGTGAAGGACTTCACGTACCTTGGCTCTATTCTGTCAAGCAATAGAGCAGTCGAGAGCAAAGTCAACGCACGAATCGGCAAGACAACTTCCGTCCTAGGGAGACTCAACAAAATTTGGCAAAACCCTGTTACCAGCCGTCTCAAAAAGATGCGGATATTTAATGCATCTGTAAGCCAACAACCACCATGACCTTGAGGAATCTGGATGCGACTCAATCCAAAGGACTCCAAAAAATAGAGGGACTAGGCTGGTACGGTTTTATCAGCACCGCCAACATCTTGTCCCATACGATGCAGATTTCATTCAATATGCAAGTTGCATAACGTACGGCGAGATGGTGCGGCAATCTCCTCCGAATGTCAGAAGAAACCCCCTTTCGTATCGCCTACTATTTCAACCATATGGCCGCCGGGTGGAAACGATCACTTGGCCCGTCCAAGAACAAGAGGGTTCGATAGTCTACACCAGTTCCTAAGCAACACAGGAATAAGACCTGAAGATGCACCAGAAACTGCTCAAGATGGGGTATCCTGGAGAAGATGGTGTATGCTCACTCAATCTGGTGCCAAGTCGGCAGGAGAATAAAGAATAAAGTCAACATCATGTATGATTTCAATATTATTTATAGAAGTTGTGAGTGCACTTTTTCATTTCATTAAAAATGAATACCTGATCTTAATAAAAGACCTAACTTTATACAATTTTTAAGTGTCGGTAACTCCCAGGTAATCACTAATCTGAAAACAATCACCCAATGTCTTACAACGGGCACCTGAAACGAATTACTTCGGAGCATTCTTACACTACGCAATTGGTTTACAATCCCCACAAAAGACTATACGTATTTTTTTTTTCTGAGGCGTAAAGGCAAGTGAGTATTAAACGAGCAAGTATTTCTCATTATAGAGATCACATAAAGTCAGTAAGTTTCTCGTATACTCTGTTTTGCCTCGCGGCCCAGGGACCGAGTCGAAGCTTTCGGGATTTTTTTTGGGTGGGGGGTGGGGGTAGGTGTTGAGCAGACTTAGACATTTATGTTTGGGGGAAGAGGGCAAAATATTTTTCCTCCAGTCTTTAAAAAAGAGTGTAATACAGACTATATTAAAGGCTTTTCTTTTTTAAGCCTGTCCTCCAGCAGCCTCTTTGTTTAGTATTTGTTATTCAAACATTGAAAATATCATCTCACTATTTTACCACCACGAATTGAAATCAAGTATATTAACAATGTTACTGACGAATTCAAGCTTATAACGTCTACGCAACTATACGATCTATAAAATAGTAAAATATATCCACATAAGAGTGTCCGTAGAAATTGTTTCGGGATGGCAAATAATTTTCAGGGGAAAGGGTTATAAACAGGTTATTCTGTCAATAAAACGCCATATTTCTTTTCGGATAATATTAAATGATGTCATTTATGTGTTTTTATTTTATCAACCGGGCAGGAAGATCTTTCATCTACTACTCGTTACGTGTTTGTCGGGAGTACTCCTCCTCCTAACAGGAAGAGATATGTCGCTTCT
Source organism: Artemia sinica (assembly GCA_027921565.1). Lineage (NCBI taxonomy): Eukaryota > Metazoa > Arthropoda > Branchiopoda > Anostraca > Artemiidae > Artemia > Artemia sinica. The sequence continues at coordinate 89,739,799 of CM051256.1, read as the reverse complement.
TAGAAAAAATTATTTTAAGTTCCTTCTTTATTTATCCTCCTTCTAGGCACAGTAATTCAAAAATAATTAAGAATTTCCATGCCCGGGATCCTTTCCATCATTGGATAGTATTGAGCTCCGTCCTAAGCGTACATCAACATCAGCAAAGTCGGAACTCGTGCCTCTTTTTTGTGAATAGTTTTTTTTAAGTGATTTTTAATGTCTAATTTTTTTTCTTATTTCTTATATACACCACTTCTTCCTTTGTGTTTTTATAGTGGACAAAATTTCTTATTTGAGTTTTAACTTATTGTTCTGAGTATCTGCTGAACAAGCAAACAAAACTTAGGTTTACTTACGTCGCACTCAAACACCTTAAAGTCCTCGAAAAAGACCCGAATTAAATGCATTATACGTCTACCAAGTACTTCGTCTCCAGCCGTAAATGCTTTCAGCGTCATAGATGATAAGACTTCGCGAAAGAACATTCTCCAAGCATGGATATTTTCATATAGCCACAACTATTGATTACAAGCTAAAACAAATCATGGCTTTTATTCAAATTTATGGCAAATAGATCTTATGAGGTAATAGTCAATACACTTATTGAATAATATTAACAATGAGCAAATACTTAAACAAAAGGTTCCCACACAGCTCAGAGTCGAGCATCATTAAATAAAAATATTCTAATATAGTAGCCACACCCCCAATTAATTAATGCATTAAATGAAAAACAACTGAGAAAAGGGATAGAGAAGATTCACTGCGGGTTTTGATATAACTCACCAATCAATTGGGGGAAGGGGGTGACTATGATTATGAAGCCAATCCTCACTTTTAGGGAATTGCCTCAGTGGCGTCAATTTGCTGAATTGTAGGATGAAGGGAAAAGATTTGCTTTTCAAAATTTAGTTGTTTGAATTTCAGTAGTTTCAAAATTGTTGTTGTTTTCTCTATTTCTCGATGAAGATAAAAAAAAATATGTATTTCTCAAAATCTAGGGTGTATAAAGATACTGGTGGGGGAGGGGAGCCCCCCCCCCCCTAGTTGACGCCACTGAAATGCCTTATAAGTATACACAACAATAATGTAGCAAGAACATTATTTTGGGGGGAGGTGGGCAATTGCTAAAAGGTATATTCTGTATTTTTTGTTTAAATCAGATGAATATTTAACGTGCTCTTCCAGATCTATTAATAGTCATCTACTCTTTTACGTTAACGTTTTTCTTGATGTATTGAGGAAACTATTCCTGCTTTTAAAAGTGTTAATTATATTCATGACCAACAGAAAGGGTGCTACAGTCAGCTTTCCTTCGACAGAAAAGTTGATATTTTCTGAAATACAAGGAATATGTCTAAAAATCCGAAAAGGGAAAATATAATTAGAAAAAACTATTTAGTGCCAATCAGCAATTCGAACGTTTTCAAAGAGAACACAAAAGCCACTGTTTGATCACTATGGTTAACTTACTTAAGTACTGTACATGGTTAACAAAAATTCTACATCGTTTTAGTTAATAATTGAACGCAAATAACATCCCTTTTATTCAACCCTTGTCAAAATTCTTTCTAAAACGGAAAAATGGAGTTCGATTTTTTTTCAGATATAAAAGTGGGACTTAAAATTTTCTCTTGATGAGACAACAACAGATTTGTTTTTTGACAATAAAACTAAAAAATTTATCGTCGCGAATGGATGCAAATTATTAAAAGTACCCATGCCAACTTCAACGGCATTTGTGAACCAGGAACGCAAACAAAAGCACTTCAGAAGTCTTCTTTGCAACTGCACTAACGAAAAACCGATGTTAATGAAAATAATCAATTTAATCTATTCGCAATTAACTAACTCCGACATTTTGAGCTACAATGTACGTACATATTTTTTTTTTTTTTTTTTTTTTTTTTTTTTTTTTTTTTTTTTTTTTTTTTTTTACAGGACGCAGTACTTAAGCCTTTAGGAATTGAGCCAAGTTGAAATAATTATTATTAAAACAGTGAAACTAAAATGTAATCTCTTCTTTTTTTTGCTTAGTAACATAATTTAGCATTCATTCTGAGTAGAACGATCGCTATTTAAATAAACGAATACAGATAATTGGGAAAAATCAGAAGACTACAGAATGTATCTGAAAGAGGGATAGTTGTAATGATTTTTGTTATAATACCGTGTCTTTTAAAATCCAATTTCTGAACAAAAAAATGTGATAACAAAAAAATGGAAAAAAAAAATTTTTGGATCCCTTTTGTCAATTGAAAATTTTCTATTTTTAGTGGCTTTAGGAATGACCAAATTTATTAACATTTAAAGACCCTAATCTAAGTAGCGGTACTTGTATGATAAACGCCCTACCGTTCAAGTTGTTCATTCATTGACGCATTATAGAACCGGTTTTCTTTCGTTAGTTTCTTTCACCTTAGCGCGAGACAAGACAAATAGAAGTGACAAAATAGATGGAAAATATATAATTTGGGCTATATATTTGCACATTAAGGGGGGATATAGTATTTGGACAGTATGAAGTTAGAAAACAATTCTTACTACATAATATGCAGAATAATTGTACCTAACACATTAGACATGCAGACCCGCTATACTTTATCTCCATCCCCCACCCCCCTAATATATAGCTCAAATTTTTTTCTAAAGTATTATATTTTTATTTTACTTTGGTATATTTCATTAGGATTGAGCATTAGAGAAACATATTAGAAGAACATTAGGTAGGGCGTATATCATAAAAGAATCCAGATAAGCTGCTTTTTTAAAGAGAGTAATTTCAAAATGAAGGCTTGTCATAAAATACTTTGTAACTCCACGACTGTGACTTCCTTGATTGGTACAGCATTGGGACCAGCACCGGCTTTAGTATTACGAAAGAGCTCAAGTAAAGTACAGTAATAGCGGCTTCTAGGGCAGTCTAGCCATTAGATATAAACGAAATACTCCTAATGATTGAAAATAAGGCTCAAATCATAGAAGTTCATGAAAGTGCTCATACCTTATAGTAAAAACGCGGATCTGTCAGTGGTAACTTCCTGATTGTGATTTGGATTCCTGAAAGGATGTTAGTAGTTGTATGAGAATGTTTAAGTCTCTTGAAATATGAAATATAGTGATGCAATTTCTGCTTTTTTTTCATCTTCCTTGGGTAACAGGCAGTGATACCTGTAAAATTAGATCCTTTTGCAGATCAGCAGTCTCATTTAAGCTTGCTTGGGTTGTAGGCCTAACAGCAGTGTTCCGTTTAACCTTTCTTTTTATCTGACCGCAATATTTTAGTGACGATGGATGGTTCCTCGAGATGGTGCTTTTAATACCCTGTTGTTTTTTAATGCGCTGTTTCGTGTCTGGCGGATCAAACACAAAAAGGAGCAAGTTGTCCTGTAACAGGGTTTTGCAGCATTGATTCCGCAGAACAGTTGTTTTGATTGATTGGGGGCTAAGAATGGTAATATATCTGCTCTTCTCATTCCAGATTTCACTAATTCATAGTCCTCTATGTCACTTGCTTTGCTATCAAGAGCTTTTTCTAGAGAAGCAGACTGACTTAATATATTTTTTTTAGTTGATTTAGGTTTGTTATTTGCTCCACCAGCCTCATATACTTTATTTTTGTGCCCATCATTTTTCTATACATAATACCAATATTAATAGACCTACCTCATTTTAATGTTCGTATTCCTCCTCTTTTCTATATTTGTTTCTTTACCAAATCCTATCTTTTATTGCTATTTTAGAAGAAGAATTTGAACTGGTTTCCCAGATTGAGAACCTTGTCGCTGGATGGCAGTGAAGCATCCAAGAAGAAAAAACTTCGCAGCATTCAAATCTAGTTGACATCAGCCCAAGAAGCTATTCTCGTTCATTCAAAACAACTTTCAGGTAAACAATTAAGGTTCTTTTAAAGCCATAAATGGTAATCCTATTAGATAGAATCCTATTTGATAGCTTTAAGCTAAGTGAAACACGTCCTGACTAAGTGGTTGGCGCGCTGTGTTGGAAATCCTTTGTCCGAGGGACACGGGCTCGATGCCTCGCGTGGCTGGTTATTTGCTTTTGGATGGTGGTCAGTGGTGTGACTCTGTAAGCTCACCCAGAGTCGACCCAGCTTTAAATGAGTACCTGCACAGTTCTAAGGAAGGTAAACAGAAAGGGTATGCGAAAGCACCGGAAGGCTCGCCTCTAACTCCCCATTGTACTTCCTGGCTGAAGGACCACGAAAAAATGATCAGTACCGCCGGTTTATACCTTGAGGGTCTAGTACCGCCATGCTTTACTTACTTTCTTACTTACTAAGCGATGCGAGTCAGAAAGCTGCAGCAAAATAAATTCAAATTAATAATTGTTACTTAAAGGTCAAAACTTTTACACAAAAGAAATTTCAAGTTTTTGGAATGACCAATACAATATTGCCAAAAGGGATTAGGCTATCTTTCCACTTGTCAAAAGAATTTTAACCCCTCCCCCCAAAAAAAAATTGTTGCCCCAGGCGTAAAAACGTGGGCTTTAAAGTTCTATATAGTTCTAAAAATTATGTCATTTTTATAAATAAATGATTTAGTGATTACACTAAAAAAATGTTTCTGACGAACAATATTAATTGATAATTAATACCGTATATAAATATGGGGATTAAATGTGGCGCAAATATGAATTATAAAGCAAGCTTTTCAATTCTTGATGTTTCGAATGAAGGAATTAGGTTTTGAATTAGGGAATTAATAATATTTATTTCCCATTTTTTAACTAAATGTAACAAACGAAGTAATGATAAATAAAGGAAAAAGAGAAAAAAAAAATATAAAGCAGCCTAATACGAAAAAAAAAGGAAACTTTCAGCAAATAAACTAAAAATTTAGCAGTGACACTCTTTTTCCCAAGATTCTTTTAGCTAGATTCATTTTTTGACTGGATAGGTATTCCGTGATCACTCCCCTTTGGATACGAGCTCGTTTGTTGCTATTTATATATATGCTATGTATATGTTGCTGTGCTATATATGAATAAATTTTGTATTTTCAGAAACATGGAGCCATGAGGAATCTCAAATAAAAAAAGCTTCCAAGGCGCTTAAAACGCCATAAGAAATGTGCAGCCGATATCCCATTTCTTGGACAATTCTTGGACATCCCATTTCTTGGAAAAATTTCTTTTCCAGTCTGGCTGTGACACAAGGATTAGGTGAGCAAGTCATAGACAGCGCAGTAGCGCTGCCTAAGTGAAGAACGATGTTGGTAAAATGTTTCTTTTTTCTAGACCAGGGCACATAAAACACGTTACAAGCAGCAAAACGAAAATAAAACATTCCAGTGTTCGAACCTTTGTCATAGTCGAAAGTAATTGGAATGCAAATAACACCCCTCTCACGCCCACCATTTCTCCAAACACATCCAATCAAAATTTTGAGATGGAAATTTTGTTCAACGTAGTTGAAAGTTTTGGAACTTTTTGTCTTTGCCAGTGCTGTCGTAGAAACTTCAAAAAGAACTCATTTATTTGTGAATTGAGGGGGCTAGTGCCCTAATTAATAGTCAAAAGAGATCGGAGGGTGAATGCCCCCCAAGCCCATCATTTCCCCAAACACTTCCGATCAACATTTTGATATAGCCATTTTGCTGAACATAGTTGAAGGGTCCGGAAATTTTTTCTTCGAGTATGATAACCCTCTCACAGCCCTCAGGGCTGTGAGCTATGGTTGTAAGTTATGCCCTGGTTGTAAGTTATGCCCTAGGGGCATATAATGTTTTTATGGAAAGTCTTGTCCTAAAAACTTCAAAAAGCGATCTTTCGATTTGAAGTTAAGAAGGCTTTTGCCCTTTTTAATAGTCGAAAGTAATCGGAGGGAGAATCGCCTCTCCCCCCCCCCATAATTTCCCCAAACATTTCCGATCAACATGTTGATATGGTTATTTTTATCAACGTAGTTGAAAGGTCTGGAAATTATATCTTTGAGGATGACAACCCTCCCCCCATAGCCCTAAGGACCAGGGTCATAAGTTATGCCCTTGGGGTATATAAGGCTTTTATAGAAAGTTTTGTCGTAGCTGCTTCAAAAAGGGCTCATTCGATTGGAAATTGAGAGACTAGTGCCTTTTCATTAGTCGAACGTGATCAAAAGGCTCATTTTGATATAGCCATTTTGTTCAGCCCATCAAAAATGTCAGGAAATTACGTCTTTGAGGATAACAAATCCCCTCAGTCCTAAGGGCAAGGGTTGTAAGTTATGCCGTGGGGACATATAGTTTTTTTTTATAGAGAATGTGGTCATATAAACTTTGGAAGGGGTTCATTGGATTGGTAATCGGACGCTCTAGTACTCTTTTTAAGAGTCAAAGTGATTAGAGGGCAGCTACCCCCTCCACCCTACACACACGTCGTATTGTCTCGAAATGTGTCTTATGGAAATTTTGAGATAGCCATTCTATTCAAAATAGTTTAAATATCATATAACAAGATTTTTAGGGTTGAAACAAACCCCAGAGATTAGGGGCAAGGGTTGTAAGTTATGCCCAGGGGAAATTTAAGGTTCTTATGGAAAGGATGGTTGTTTAACTTCAGAAGAGGCTCAGTCTTTTCCCTGAAAAAGACTATGTCAATATAAAACAAACAGAAATATATAAAAAAAAACTTTTTGCCCAAAATAAGTTTTTAAAAAAAGTAAAGAACTCCATTAAACCAAAAATGAAAAAAAAAATAGAATCAAATAATCTACCAAGCATACAATTACCATAAATTAGTATCAATAAATAATTGAAACCCAAAACAAACAAAAATTAAAATAATTCAAACTTAAAACGAGCAGAAATTAATATGAGTAGGGTTCTCAACCTTATGCCTTCTAAAAGCTGGAATATAATTTGTACTTTACTGAAAAAATTCTTCTAAATGTTTTCACTTTTATAACTTTGAGAAATAAGAAATTCATTAAGATTTTAGGAATAAATATCAGTATATGTAGATTAAACTGGCAATAAACATTTTTTCAGTGAATTCATTTGAATTTTTTTCATTAAAGTACAAATTGTATTCTAGCTTTTATATTCTAGGTATAAACCAAGTATTTTCCAACCAATCTTTTGAATTTGCTGTTGGTCTTTTTCTCTTGGGTCTGAATCCGCCTTATTGTGCTCACTATGAGTGATCTACGTATTCCCTAATAGGTTTAGTAAAATAGTATTTTTTTTTCTCTTCTACAGGACTGAGCAGAGGAAACAGAATGTGTGTGAAGTTTGTTATCGTTTTTAGTCAAGTCTCCTGAAGATATTCCATTGTTTCTAAGTTTTTATCTTTTGTCTTCGTTTTGCAAATATTAATTTCTTATTAATTTAAAAATTGACATACAATTTTGAATAAATAAACCATTTTTACATTTTTTCACCATTTACTTGAAAGTTCATGCCAGATTTGCCTCTCATACGGACTATCTATCTTGGATTTTTTCTACAATTAGCCTTGGCCATGATGCAACAACTACTTGATTTTAATTAAAAATCAACGGAAGTGTAAAAAGTATAGTCTATTTTGTTTCTTCCTTCTAAGGAACAACTGTGCAAATCTGCCCTCTTGGAACCCTGGATGTATAGTTTTTTTTTCTGATTTAGTTCCAGATTCCCTTTTATATTCTCTATAAATTTTAACTTGATAACCTTGGCTTTTTTTTTAATATGGTAAGTATGCCCCTTTGAAAACCTGTGTGTACCATGGGCGCCCATAAGCTGAATTCCAGGGGAGGGCAAACCTCGTCTAATTGGCACTTTTAATGCTATATTATAGAAATCTCAGAACAAAAATATAAAAATAAGGCAGCATCATACATCCGGGGGGGGGTGCCCCCTGTGGGTGACCCCCCTTGTGGGTGCCCATGGTGTGTACATATTGTCCTTTGATTTAGTTCAACGTTCCTCTCAACATTCACTCGTCAATTTAACGCCCTTAACCGTTGCTGAGATATTTCAGATGACGTCCTTTCCGAGTCTTGTTAGATGGTGCGCAAATAGAATCAAAGCCCTGTTTCTAGAGTCTTAAACTTTATTCAAATTCTGTGTACGAGTGTGGCCAATCAAGGTTAAGGGATGCTGTGCTAGGCTATCAAAGTGGCGCGTTCGGAATGTTGGGAATGGCTTGGGAGATCAAGTTTAAACGTTTAGTGAAAGCTAGGGGACTGAACTTGAAAACCTATGTTTGAGAAACAGAACTGAGGTAGGAGGGGGGAGAATAATAATTTTTTTTCCAATCGCCTAAAAGTTTTGGCACTATAAGTCCTTTTAGGTTTAGAATCTGCTAAAAGTTAAGAAGTGGTATAAATTGAAAGACAATGTGTGCACCCAGGTCATGAAAACAGCATAGTTGCGATGTCTTGGGAGTGAATTGGGGATCGAGTTTAAACTTTCAAGGACTGTTGGAGGAGGGGTAGGGCGAGGGAAATTTTTATTATTTTAGACGGACAGGTGATTGGCTAAGACGGCTTTGTCTCTGACATATTTATTCACCCAAAATGGGTCCGGAAAAAGAGCCAACAATTTTTTTTCTAAAGAACTTGAAGATTATTTCGGAAAAACAAACCTAACGGGAGAAACTTATTTTGAAAAAAAATGATTATTATCAATGCTTGGTACCGCTAATCGGGGTCAAGTTGATAATCAGGGGTGACATTGACACAACCATGGAAAAATGTTTCATTAGAGTTTTGACGAAAGGTGGTGTGACGAAAAAATCTGAGAAAATTCTAGATGGCTCATCACATTATTTTCGTCAGTCAGTGTGGAAATGGCGTCCATCGACCAAAGAGTGTCTGCTTGTAAACTGATTGTGTAAAGTAAGTACTTTTTGTTATGTTTAAGGGTACTGAAAATTTGTCTGACCACGGAAGAACAAATGACTGTTTCTTTGTTGTGGGGCATGAGTAGGTTTGTAAATTTTATCAGAACACAGGCCAGTAAGTATTTAGGGAATTACCTTAAAACAGAAGGAGATGGGTGAGTTGCCAAAGTCACCCCTTGGAGAAAGGGTATTTTGGGAGTGACTTTGACAGTTATCAAAGTCACTCCCTGTGTGTTTTGATTTAATTTTTAACCTTTTTTTATTTTTATATCTTCTTCTATCGTTCTTTAATAGAATCATGCCTAAGATGTTGTCCCAAGATTTACCTAAATACATTTCCTAGTCATTTTAAACCCCTCCGGACATTACAAAATAAAACTATAAGAATCCTAGGTACTTTTTTTCATCGTCTTGCACGAATTCAAAGTCTTTCTGAAACAAAAACTTGGTTTTCATTTCTTCATATATTAAAACTTGGTTAACTTAAGGATTTAAAATAATCGCTCTGGCATTATGATATTCAGACTCCGGTGAGTTATTTTTATGAATCACATATTCTTGTCATCCCTTTTCGCTCACTGGTATCTTCGTGGGCTTACTTTGGAGCGTATAGAATCCCCTCAAAGTTAACTGTGAATGAGATAAATCTTCAATAAGATACCAAATCCTTTCTATTGCAAATAGGCTTAAATTAAATACTAAAATTAAAAATCTTAATTGCCGATAACTTTTAGAGATTAAAGTAGTAGAATATATTATTAACCTTTGATGACGGGGTGATTCTACTTGATAATTTGTTTTTTTAGTATTTTTTTTTGGAATTTGCCATGCTGGTGTTAGCCTTCTTTGTTCTTCTCTTTCTATATGTTATTATGTTTTTTGGTTTATCTTTTTATCTTTATTTTTGATGCATTTGAAAGTAATATAGTAATTTATAACCTTCTTTTTGAGCTTAACTCCCTGTTGGCTTTATTCATTTACTTGTGTTTTTTTTTATGAAATAAAAAATCTATCAATCTAACTGAGTTTAAACGTCACGTTTAGTTTACTGTGGTGTTCTTACGAACGAAACCCTGACGCTCGTCCGTGCAAAGCTTTTCCCAAGGAAGCATTCGGAAAGGCAGTTGAAGCTGTGATGATCGGGGCTAAGATTTACACTGCAGCGAAAGACTACGGAATTCCGTACGGTACTCTTCGGAACCACACCAAAGGGCTGCACCCAAAAAAAAGTGGCGAGGAAGACAGGTCCTGGAATTAACGAAGAAACAGTTCTCACTCACCATCTGATTCGTATGTCTGAGTGGGGATTTCCGTTAACATCCGTGCAAGGCTTTTCCCAAGAAAGCCTTCGGAAAGGCAGTTGAAGTTGAGATGAATGGGGCTAAAATCCACACTGCAGCGAAAGACTACGGCGCTCCGTACTGTACTCTTTTGAACCACACCAAAGCCCTGCACCTAAGAAAAGTCAGCGGGAAGACAGTTCCTGGAATGAACGAAGTAACAGTTCCTACTCAACATCTTATTCGTCTGTCTGAGTGGGGATTTCCGCTAACACGGTTTGATCTCCGTCTTCTTGTCAATTCATTTTTGAAAAAAAAGCTGATTGAACTGGGCTTCAAGAAAAACCTCCCGGGAGACGACTGGACCGGAATCATAGGCAGCGCAATAGTGCTGCCTAAGTAAAGAACGAAGTTGGCGTAATGTATTATTTTTTTTCCTTTGGACCAGGGCACTTCGTATCGAATTAGTTGTCACAGAAACTTCGAAAAGAAATCATTCGATTAGAAATTGGAATGATTAGTGGCCTTTTTAATAGCCGAAAGTGATTGGAAGGCAACTAACACCCCTTCCACGCCCACCATTTCCTTAACCACATTCAATTAAAATTTTGAGATAGTCATTTTATTTAACTTAGTTAGTTTTCAGATGGAAATTATGTTTTTGAGAAGGATGCTCCCCCACACCCTCACGGCAAGGGTTGTAAGTTATGCCCTGGGAGCATATAAGGTTTTTATAGAAAGTGTTGTCGTAGAAACTTCAAAAAGGGCTCACTCGATTGGAAATTGAAAGGGCTAGTGTCCTTTTTAATAGTTTAAAGTAATTGGAGGTAACTAAACTCCCTCTCACGCCCAACATTTCCTCAAACACATGCAATCAAAATTTTTAAGATATCTATTTGGTTCAACGTAGTTAAAAGTTTTGGAAATAAGGTCTATGAGGATGATAATCCCCTCAGAGCCCTTAGGTCAACGGCTGCAAGTTATCCGCTGGGGGCATATAATGTTTTTACAGAAAGTGTTGCCGTAAAAACTTCAAAAAAAAGCTCATTTGATTGGAAATTGAAAGGGTCAGCGCTCTTTTTAATAGTTGAGAGGGATTGGAGAGCAACTAGCCCCTTCTGCCGCCCAATATTTCCCCAAATACACCCAATCAAAATTTTGAGACACATTTTGTTAAACGTAGTTGAAATTATGGAAACTTTGTCCTTGAAGATGACATACCCCCAGAACTCCTCAGGGCAAGGGTTGTAAGTTATGCCCTGGGGGCATATAAGGTTTTTATAGATTTTTTTTCATAGAAATCTCAAAAAGGGCTCACTCGATTGTAAATTCAAAGGGATAGGGTCCTTTTTAATAGTCGAAAGTGATTGGAGGCCAACTAACCTCCCCCCTGACGCCCACCATTTCTACAAACACGTCAATCAAAATTTTGGGATAGACTGTTTGTTCAACGTAGTTAAACGGTCCGGAAATTATTTTCTTTAAGGATGAAACTCCCCCTGCAGCCCTCGGGACAAGGGTTACAAGTTATGCCCTGCGGCATATAAAGCTTTTATATAAAGTGCTGTCGTAAAAACTTCAAAAAGGGCTAACTCGATTGGAAATTGAAAGGGCTAGTGCCCTTTTTAATAGTTGAAAGTAATTGAAGTGCAACTAACCCCCTTCTCACGCCCATCATTTTTCCAAACACATGCAATCAAAATTTTGAGATATCCATTTTGTTCAACGTAGGAAAAAGTTCTGGAAATTAGGTCTTTGAGGATGATTAAATGAAAAAAACAAGTTTTTTTAACTGAAAGTAAGGAGTGACATTAAAACTTAAAACAAACAGAAATTATTCCGTATATGAAAGGGGCTGTCCCCTCCTCAACGCCTCGCTTTTTACGCTAAAGTTTGACTTTCTCACAACTCTATTTTTTTTAAACAATGAAAAACTTTAGCGTAAAGAGCGAGGCGTTGAGGAGGGGACAGCCCCTTTCATATACGGAATAATTTCTGTTTGTTTTAAGTTTTAATGTCGCTCCTTACTTTCAGTTAAAAGAACTTGTTTTTTTTTATTTAATCCTTAACAACTTCATAAATCAACCCAGCACGTTCAGTATTAGCAAGGTCAAGCATACAAGTAGACTTAGCACGTAGTAGACTTGTAGATTTGTAGACTTAGCAAGTTCAGGATCGACTTCATATATGACGTTCATTCATCTGCTTGTTTCAGAAAACATAAGAGATAACTTTCAAATTTATTCTGCCCCTCTTTCTAGGTCTTTCAGGGGATCGTTTATTATAGACCATTCCCTCGAAAACAGCTTTTGACGCGTGTCATTTCTCCATGCAATATATATTAAAAGCCGTTTTTATTATATTTTCATGTCAAACGCACAATAACACATTTTTCGTACCTAAACGTAAAAAAACATAACAAAATGTCTTTAGCGTGTTTAAGTTAATTAGTGCGTTGTGATAAAAAATAATAGTTTGAACTATTGATTACTTTCCTCCGCTGGTTGTTTCATTATTTATAGATTAGCAGTGTCAAAGCCTATGGAAAGAAATTCATTTGCAATTAAAGGTACTTTATTGCGGTTATTAACACCCAGTCTCCTTTTTACTTTTAGTTTGAAAGGGAAGAGAGGGGGTTATAAATTTTGCAATGTATTTCTTACACTTCTTTTAATTTTCAATCTCCAGCAGCTTAATTTTTCCCTTTTTTGTACTGATGTTATTCCTCTTATTTTTTGTACTGATTCTTTCTTATTCCTGCTTGTTTTACTTTTATATTAACTATTTTTTCCATGTTTCTTCTAAGTTTTAGTTATCAGAGTTTTTGGTATTGCTTTCTTCTTACACTGAAGTGGAGGCCACTGTAGAATAATTGGTACCTTTCCTGTTTTTTTTTTTCACAGGCTTAAAGCTCTTCTTCGTTTTGCCTCTTTTTTTGAGCATTTAGTCAATTAATTTGGAAGTCAAGACTGAATATTGTTCTCATTTTGAACTGTTAGGTCAGTATATATCAGGGACGAATCTCTAGCATTTTTATCGGAAGGGCAAGAAGGGTCCATGTCCGGATAGTCAAAGGGTATCGGATGTATAATATTTTTTTATCCACATTGTTGGGGGGGAGCTTCCCCCCCCCCCCATTGCCACCCCCAAACTACGCCCCTGGTAGAGATATCTGCTTTCTCTCCTCGATTCCTTTTTCAATTTATATTTGTTTTGATTCCTTCTTGTTCAAGTTCGTTTTATAATTTCTTAGATCTCACTGCTTTTCCATTTATAAAAATTTAGGAAAAAAAACGGGTTTAATTTAAATAGGCAATGGAACAAAAGCACAAAAAAAATACAAATTTGAATAACAAAAAATCTTAATATTTCGGCTCCAAGTTCGGGAGCCTTTTTCAGCAGAAAAGAAGCTTTAAAGGAAAAAACACATTTAAAAATAAAAATCAAATCATCGAAAAACGACAACTACCAAACAAGAGAGAGAGAAAAAGTTTTTTTTTGCTTTCTTCAGGTTGGTTTTATGTGTATTTTGTTCATTTGTTTTTTTATCCCCTGTTTTTAGTTATTTTGTTCTACTCAGAATTTTATCCTTAATTTTTTTTTTAACTTTTCTTGATTATTTATCTAAAAGCCGTCCTGTAGTCGAGTGGTGGGCATACTTGAATTTCAACCCTTTGTTCTTCCGGACAGGTGACCGAGAGTCTCGGGCCCCTTTCGGTAGTATCCAAAGTATCCAGATTACTTGGCTTAGGACTGGGGTTAGCCACACGGCTCTGTAAGCTCAATCAGAGTTGGTCCAGCTTCAGGTGGGGAAATCTAGGGGGAAAATACAGGAAACATCGTAAGATTCAACCCCCTCCCAGCCATGCATTTTGCTCCCGGGTGAAGGCAGAAATTCAGGATATCAGTACTTGTGCTCTGCGGACAATTGGTCAAGCACGCGATAATTGTTTGTGAAGTCTCATATCAAAGACAACTTAAGGTTTTTGCCTGAATATCTACATTTTTCCTAATATATTCACTACGTCACAGTTATCCTCGTTTATTGTTCTTAATTATTCCTTTTTTATTCTTAATTATTTAATTTATGAACGATTGATTTGCAATAGTAAATCAATTGTCGATTTATATAAAAAGATCAAGTGAAAACTTCATTGATCAGGTAATTGACATCTCAAATCTCTCCCAAAATGATATGAATGACGCCAGATTTTCTTTGTATGGATTTCTTTGCGCCTTCCCATCTTAGACTCTTTGATCAATAGACATCTTTCTTCTCTCTTCTCTTTTCTCCCCTGGACAGGGCTTATTAGAATTTTCTCCATGGAAACTAGAAACCAACAACCAATCCTCTCAGTAATCTATCTATCCTGAAAAGCAAATGTTCCAGCAATTTTCACGTCCATTGCGATGAAGAAAAGATGCGAACAAAAAGTGAATTATAGTGGTATTAGAATTCATTAGCCTAAGTAAGATCGGGAAAAAGAGAAGAATTAATGGTTCGTTCAGACGTCATGAAAAAAGAGACGAAATCCCTAATGTACAAAGAGATTATTTTAGGCTTTTCCTTAAAGGGCAGTACAATTTCCGATTCGGAATTGCTTCTATTCGCCTTTTAAGCGTAGACTTAGATTCAATCCCATACAATGAAAAATATTCTATAGCGAAGAATAAATATAACCATAATAATTAGGGTAACAATAGTCAATTAAGGCTTAATTAATATCTTAATAAATTTGATATTTTCGCAAACCCTATTTTAAACCCTTACTTGTTTTCCTTACTCAGACCAATTATGGTTTCAGCGTCAGATACAACCTAGTAAAAATGGGCTCTAACCAATTGTAAAGAAAAAAAAAAAAAAAAAAAAAAAAAAAAAAAAAAAAAAAAAAAAAAAAAAAAAAAAAAACTCAAGAGAGGAAGAATTGCCACTGGGAGCTGATTCAGGAATGACAAATTTTAGCTCGGAAAATCTTAATACTGAGAGTTTATTCAGAAAAAAATTTATGAGGATCTCGAAAAACAGTCGTTTGCCCAAGGACGTATGTGTCATGTGTCCCTTTTCTTTTTTTCTTGTTTTTTCCAAAGGTAATCATACAGAACTGGTACTTTATAATTTGTACTTTACTGATTAAAATATAATTTGTATTTTACTGAAATATAATTTGCACTTTACTGAAAAAAAATTCCTTTAAATGTTTTCACTTTTATAACTGTAAAAAATCAAAAATTAATTAAGATTTTAAGGAATAAATATCAGCATATGTATATTAAACTGACAATGCACATTCATTTGAAATTTTTTCGGTTAAGTACAAATTATATTCTGGTAATTAGAAAGCATAGGGGTTTTGAACCCTAGTAATATTAATTTCTGCTCGTTTTGAGTTTGCCTCTGTTTGTTATTTTAATTTTTGTTCGTTGTAGGTTTCATTTATTTATTGATACTGATTTGTGGTAGTTTTATGGTTGGTAGATTATTTGATTCTATTTTTGTTCATTTTTGGTTTAATGGAGTTCTTTATTTTTTTTGAAAAACTTATCTTGTGGAATTTAATTTTTAAATTAATTATTGGGAAAAGGGGCATGCTCGGTTCTTGGTCTCCAAAAAGGCTTAGGGTATTAAAATGAAACTTTAAGGAATTGTTGAGAGGTATGCTAAACACAATCAAAACACACTATGTCCAAGCTGGTTGTCAAAAGGGCATATCTGCAATAACTAGGGAACAGGTGAGGGCATTAAATTGAAACTTTTAAAGTACGTTGAGGTGATGTTGAAGAGTGATTGGATGGCAATAAACCATACCTACCTTCCTTGTCAATTTTAGGTGCTCCCTCTCAGCAACACTAATAAAAATGTTGACTAGTGTTCAAACTAGTCAAAAGCTCTAATAGCTATACCTCCAGGGATGCTAGACCCCCTCGGCCCTGGGGGAAGATTGTAAATTGTGTGATTTTACTATTGTTTATACACATTATTGATCATTGGAAAACTTTGAGGAATGTTGAGGGGTATGTTGAATAAATCACAAGTTTTATGTGAATCTAGTTTATCAAAATGGCGGATCTGCAATATCTTAAGAACTGCAGTGGACATTAAGTTGAAAATTTCAGGACATTTCGATTCAGATGTTGAAAAATAGCTCGACAGCTAGCAGTCCCCCTCCTATGCCCATTTCCTATGTCCCCTCCTCAACGCCTCGTTCTTTACGCTAAACGTTGACTCTTTGTCACAACTCTACTTTTTATTGTAATAAGAAGCTTCAGCGTAAAGAGCAGGGCGTTGAAGAGGGGACAGCCCCTTTCATTTACGAAACAATTTCTGCTCGTTTTAAGTTTTAATGTTGCTCCTTACTTTCAGTTAAAACAACTTGTTTTTTATTTAATACCGTTAGAAGAAGAGGAGAGGGAGTAGGGACTAATTCTAGTTTGTTGTAAATTTTGTTTCTTTGTAGTTTGACGTGAATATTAAATTTAATTTTAACTGACGCCACACAGTTCATACGCTCACAACTCGACCTTAAAAAAAACTGAACTGGGCTTATTTTTGGATTTTTCTAAGGCCTTTGACACGGTCGATCATAGTATTTTAATAAGTAAATTAAATAGTTACGGTATTCGTGGTGTCCCCCTCTCTTGGTTTGAATCTTATCTATCTGGAAGGGTACAGAGTTTGAGTTTAGGTGGAGTATCCTATCAGCCCTTACCTGTCCGGAGGAGTGTCCCGCAAGGGCTCCGTTCTAAGCCCGATCTTATTTCTCCTATATATCAATGATCTTGATACGGACGTAGGCCCTTCAGTGTATCCTGTTCTATTTGCTGATGACAGCAGCTTCTTCATCACTGTCACCTATTTACCATCGGCAATAACCTCTGCCCAAGTTCTTCTGAACAGAGTCCAGGCGTGGTGCCTTACGAATAACATGACCATTAATAGCAAAAACAGTCAAGTAGTACTATTCGAAACCCCCTACAACAAAGACGTAATCCAACCTGCTCTTGGTCTCAAGTACTCCTCCGACATCCTCCCACAAGTGGAGGTTGCCTAATTTCTTGGTGTATTTACTGACTCATACTTGTCATTCTCTAATCATATTTCTTACATCACAGCAATGATTTTGAGACAAGTAGCTATGATTAACCGTGTGAATTATTTTCTTCCTCCTGACATCCTAGTTACCAAGGGTGGATCCAGGATTTTTTTTCGGGGGGTGGGGTTTACTAATTTTTGACTTTTTCGGGGGTGTTTTATTAATTTTTGACTCAGTTTTTGACTAATTTTACTGATTTTTCCTAGGTTTTACTAATTTTCGACTTATTTTCGGCTCGGTCAAAAATTTCGGGGGGGGGGGGGGGTTCAAACCGGTTAACCACCCCCCCCCCCCCTGGATACGGCCTTGCTGGCTACCCACTATTATTCCTTTATTTTTCCTTACTTTTCTTATTGCAGATCAGTTTGGGGAAATACAAACCGGTCCTTCACTAAAAAACTCAAATCTGCCCAAAACCGTGCCATAAAAACAGTTTTTCGGCTTCCTCGTCTATATCCAACCTGTGATTTGTACTCAAATTTTGCCATATTTCCACTAGATCAAGTCATACAAAACTAAACTTATCGCTTGCTTACTCTGCTTTCCACAATAATCTTCCTCCTCAACTACTAACCTATTATAATATTAATAATTTGGAAGCCCATTGTCTCCGTTCATCCAATAGATCCTTTATAATTCCTAAATGTGTTTCTAGTGCTGCCCAGCAATCTCCCATTTACAAATCTATTATTCAATGGAACAAAATACCCTCCAGTGTTGAGCTAGTGACAAGTTTCTGCACGCTGTACAACAATGTAACAAAACTTGATAATATAATTTAATCTTTCAACTTTTAACCAATTTGCTTTAATTACCCATGTTTTATTCTTCTATCTTTTTTTCATTGTCACTTTAATTTTTTTTTTTTGGTCCTTAACAAGTTCTCTTCTAGGATCTTTATTGTTATTGATGTTTGTGTTATGTTTTTATTCGAATAATAAATTGAATTGAAATTGAATTCCTGAGAAATAGCAGATATGCTAATTTGATAATCGGATTCACTTTGTTGCATTTTAATTTTCAACATCAACCTGAACATTTCCTGAAAGTTTCAGCTTAATAGCCTATCCATAACTATTCCTGATTTATTGCAATTATGGCATTTTGACAACAAGAATGTATTTGATGTCTTTTGATTCAGTTTAACATCACAGTTAACATTTTTTGAAAGTTTTGAATTAATAATTCAATTGCTGAGATACAGCAGCTCAATCCATTAACAACTGGGATGCCTTCAAATTAAACTTCAGATTAAACTGGGATACCTTCAAATTCAGTGTCTTCAAATTAAACATCCTCCTTAAAATTCTCTGAATGTTTCAACTTAATACCCTCATCTAACTGTTCTTTAAATATTGAAGATATGCCGTTTAGACGACCTCGATGCATATAGTGTCTTTTGATTTTGTTTAGCGTCCCCCTGAGCTTTCCATGAAAGTTTCAACTTAACATCGTTGGCCATTCACAAGTTAGCCTTGGGGCTATGGGGGGGGAGGCATCCCCAGAGGCATAGCTATTAGATCTTTCGACTATTTAGAACAAAGTGACTATTTCAGAATTTTGATCAGTATTGGGGAGAGGGGGCATTTAAAAAGACAGGTGGGGCCCTTTGCCCTCGAAGGCACTATTCAACACCCCTTGAAAATTTCAGCCTTATAGCCTCAGGCGTTCTTGAGATATTACTGATGCACCTTATTGACAATCAATATGCACAAAGTATGTTTCGATTTAGTACTAACCCCCCCCCCTCCAGCATTCCTGAAATAGTCACAAGTAGAGGTAGTCATAATTGCAAGTATTCACAGACATAGTCACAAAATGTCTTGGTCGCCAGTAGTCACAGTCCTAGTTGCATCCAGTCACAGTTATAACCGTAGTAGTAGTAGTGGCCCTGAGAGTTTCAAGGTAATACCCTATGCTGTTCCTAAGATATTACAGATTCTTCCCATTTATAGCCTGAGTGCAAACAGTGTCACTGATTTAGTTCAGTATCCCCTCAACATTTCCTGAAGTTTCACCTCATCACCCTTAGCTTTTTATACACCCCTGATCAAACATCTTCCCTTTCCCAATGATAAATCCTATATATAAACCACAGTTTATGTAATTATCCAGTATGATCTTTCCCTATCTCACCCATTATAAAAACCCGGACCAAGGTGCGAGTGCTCCAGAGAACGTTTTTGCAGATAGAAACACAGGCGGCATCAGATCTTTTCACGGGTAGACAAGTCAGACTGTGATCTAATCGGAAACAAGTGGAAACTGCTATTACGAATAATGCACTTTGTTGGAAACAATCGGAAACAGACTAACCCGCTAATGCAGAAAGAAGTGGGAGGAGCTTTTTGTTCGTACCGAGAATGAAGACCAGAAATGATCTGCGATAAACTTACTGGATATTTCTATAAACTGTGATATAAACAGTTGGCAAATTTGCATAATTTACAGCCCTTGTCCCGAGCATGCGATATTAAACCTCTTAGCTATTTTGAAAAAAACTTTTTTTTTCAAAACGTTGACTAGCGTTGGGAAGAAGTTATTTAAGTAGAATGTAGAGGAAGGGCTGGCTGCCCTCAGACCACTTACAAGCATCTTCCTGAACATACCCTTAAAATGTCAGCTTAATGCCCTCAGGACTCCCTAAGATATTGCGGATACACCCTTTTGACTGCCAGTATGCACATAGTGTGTTTTTATTTTGTTCAATATCCTCTTCAAAAATAGTTGCAAGCAAAAACAGACGTAGTTTCAAGTGGTTGAAGCAACAATCGCGAGTAGTCATAGTCACAGTCACAAACAGCCGCAGTCACACGTAGACATAGTGAAAGTCGCAAGAAACCATAGTTGCAAGTAGTCGCCGTATCTAGTGAACTTTGTCACAGTCAAAATTAGGCTCAGCAGTTACGAGTAGCCGCATTTGCAGTCACATTGGTAGTTGTAGTATTAATTGCCCGGAAAGTTTCAAGTTAATACTCATCCGATCCTAAAATATTGAATGTACGCCTTTTTGATGACCTGGATGCACATAATGCCTTTTTACTTAGCTCAAAATACCCCTGAACATTTTCCGAAATTTCACCTCAATACCTTTAGTGTTTTCAGACACGCCCAGGATCATATATTCCAACTTTCTCAATGATAA